>JAOEJH020541397.1:0-11647 GCA_025448215.2 Palythoa grandis
AGGCATCTCAGGGACAGGGCACATAATTTTATTCTTCCTAAAGTGCGTACAAGCCGCTTTAAATCTGTTTTCATAAACAGATGCTTGTTTAATAATTATTGATATTTTAACTTATGTGTCAACTTTTTATCATTATTATCATTATATAGATCATTTATCGTGTAAATTATTATTATTATGAATTAACTGAACTAACTAAGATCAAAGAGAAGCTGTTGACAATCACGGACAAGTCTGACAGACTCTGCCGCAACAACACTAAGAGCTATGAGGCCATGGCCGCCCCACACATCGAGAATGACAACATAAATGATGACGAAGAGATCCGAAACAACAAGAAAATTCTCAATGGCATCACCTTCTAATTTGGCAGGATATGGAACCTGTGCCGAGTGTGGGACAGTGGTACCCGTACAAAGGCAGCCCTAACCAACACCAACCTAGACCCACCAAGGCTCCGACTCATTGTAAAAAATCACAAGAAGATCCAAGGTTCCAGGCCAGACAGCCCTCCCGTGCCGTCGTATCTGTGCCGCCACAAAATCTCCAAATGGCCAACTGTCGCACTTTATATCAATTATCCTCAACAACCTTGCAGACACAATGGACCAAGGAACTGAATGTAGATCTACAGAAGAGATGATAGCGTCATTCGAAGACATCAACTCACGCAATGACCTAACTAGCCTGATTGCTGGCAGTATGGATGTGAAAGCGCTTTACCCCAGTCTACTAGCAGACGAAACGGCCGCCGCCATTAGAAAAGATTTTGAAAACGCAGACATCAAGATCGATGGTGTGAACTGGGCCGAAGATAGGAAATTACTTGGTCTGGAAGAACTAGTCTGTAGAAGGAAGAAAGAAGGAAAGAGAGGAAGAAAGATCGCGATTACAACTGCTGAAGTAATAGGAAAGCTGTATAAAGAGGAGGGAGTCAAGGAGTGAATAGCTTGTTTGATAGGCAACTCAATCAGCCCGATGATCCAACTAGAAGAGGACACACCCTCACACCACGAAAACCACAAACTACTCATCCTTAACCTCAGTGGCTGGATTGAAAGATCGGAAGAAGTGAATGGCGCCATCTGAGAAAATTAGATACCAGTTCTACCATAGGCCCATGGCCAATCCACTCCTCGTAATGGCAAGATCGGCAACGCCCAACCAAGTAAAACGGACATGCAGCTCTAACCCAGTAGGCACTAAGAATAATGAGGAATACCTCGCCAGAACTACCAGAGGAAGAAAAGACCCAGTTACCGATCAGAATTCTCAAGTCGGATGCGAGCCAGTGGCTACAGTACCAGATACAGATTATCAGTAGTGTCATGACCACCTTTGACAGAGTGAAGGAAAAACAGAAACACGGGGGCAGACCAATCAACAGACCACGCTCCTACCAACGTAAAACTAAAACCAAAAGAAAGAAAAAATTGTCAGCCAAATCACAGTGATATAAGACCGATGGCTGTTCAACTGTCGTGTTCGTACCCGCCACACCAAATGGAAAACTGCGTGAGAGTGAGAGCAAGATGGCAATAGAACGCGATCCATGGCGTGTCAATATTATAGAACTTAGAGGAGGACAGAAGATCAACTCAAGACTTTCCAAAGATCCCTGGGCAGATCCGTGCAACAGAGAGGACTGTCTGGTCTGTCGCAGTGCTGAGACCAGACCCAACAGGAAGAAGAGCGCGCCCTGCTCCAAGAACAACTGCTGTTATATACCTCATTGAATGTAGAGATTGTAGAACCAAAGGCCCAGACACCGTTCCGAGAAGAGCGACAAACACTGAATGAGCAGTGGAGGACCCTGGCAAGCCGTTGGTGTCCTACTACGTTGGAGAACCAGCATCAAACGCATACACAAGATAAATAGACCACCGGGAAGCCGTCTGGAAACTCCAGAGCAACAACGTCTTGGGTAAGCACGCCCTGGAATACCGTGGTGAGCAACAGATAACCCTAGCCATGTGGGTAACCAGCACCCACAAAGACCCACTGACAAGAGAAATTCAGGAAGGCGTGTCCATTGTAACGGGGGTGAGACACAAGCACAAGACTCGAAAATGCCTCATCTCCAAATGAACAGCGAAGTGGAGTACCTACAAGGCGCTGTTCCCCAAACAAGATCATACAGGGGAACCATAAGTTTCTGAGCAACATGAATGTTTTTCAAATGCGTCTTTGCTTTGTTTTGTCTTGTAGTTTTGCACAATGTTGAACTCATGGATTAAGACAATGCTTAATTCTCACAATATTTGTACAATTATAGTTTTATACACCAGTTACACAATGACACTCTCCCACGAAAGTTAGCCATTTTCAGTCCCATTTTATTTAGACAGTTTGCATATTTCAAATTCATAATCTCGTAATTCTTGTACTTTAATATACTAACTACAGACACTGCATAACTGACGAGGACCCTTCGGGTCGAAAGATCTTTTTCTTTTTCAAATCACTTATGTTTACTTTATACATGTTCCTGTAAATCTTTCCTAACTCCTAGACTGTTGATTCAATATAAGAAGTAATTCTGATAAAAAAAAACTAAAGCCTCTCCTTTTATGTCTGTTATTGTTAAGTCAATATTAAGATAATACTGAGCGAAGTTTCAAGTATTTTTGCAGTTAGATGTCCGGATGCAGAGAACAGTTATGTGCGGTTGACCCTTTCCCAGTAATACGGCGTTTTTTGACCCATTGCCAATGTAAAGACCGTGTAAACTAATAAAGAGACCCGAGCATACATTTACATCCGTGTGAAGCTGTCTCAATAGTACGATGGCCCACATCCGCCTATCAAACTATTGACTCCAAAATTAATTTTCAAATTTCATCAAGTTTCTCTCAAAAATTATTCTAATCTTCATAAAAAGAATCTCAAATTGTTTATGAGTTCTCGTCGTATAGTAAACTTGGTAGCTATGATAGGAAATCGGGATTTTCAAAATGTAAATTGAGTTTTTTTGAGCAAAAATATTCTCAAATCTTGTCAAAAGGAACCCCCCACCCACCCCCTCAAATTTGAGGAATAATCGTTCCCAGTCCTTTGCGTTTGGACTACGGTGTTTGTTGTACCCAAACAGTTATGGCTGTCACTGCTTGTAGAATCTGGCTGGGGAAAGTCATTATATCGCTGCCTAGACAGTCATGTAAAGTACGACTGTCGTACACTCGAAAATCTGGAAAATTAAGTTGTTGTGCTGGACAAAGTGCGAGGTCGTTTGGTTCAAGGTATGAATTTGTAATGAATCTTTGACTTTCACTTTGTGCTAGTTTATGCAACGTCTAGTAGTAGTATTTTTGAATTAATATTTTATACCATAATGGATGTAATGTAATGTAGGCGATAAATAGTTTGTACGTAAACAAACCTGTGACAATTTGACAAAAGAAATAACTTTTACATTAAATGATTAATATACGTCTAATATTTAAAAAGTCGTAAATCACGTACGTCATGTGACATTCACAGAAATTCTCGTAATAAGCTGTGTGCTTGCATAGAATGTCTTTTTTTTCTTCTTCTTTTTTTTCTTTCTTTGATTGTTTACTTGATTAAAAATTGTGTAATTTTATAACCTGCAACCTTTTTGCAGTAAGTACATGGAGGGCTGATGTAATAATTGCATTCGATTTCAAATTAAGATAGCTACAAACTCTTTCCCAAGCCAAAGCTGCATGTGGAGCAAATACTGGTCGCTGTTACTGTATCTATAGTGTCTGTCTTTCACTTGGCTGTTTGACACTCCCTGGACAGGATGCTGACAGGCCCTTAATTGCAGCTAGAGGTCACATGGTACAAAATGCCCCATTCTGGAATGCATGTGATGTGCAAGACTCCAAAACAAACACAATATGCTGCATGGCTATGCTAAAAATAAAAATTTCTACTAGCATGTGACACAGATAAACAGAGGCATATTGGACACAAAGGTCTATCTAGAAAATGTAGCGATCTTGTAATTATAGGTAGTGATTTTCTTGTTAAATTTGAAATGATATACACCATATTCACAAAATTAATGGTGGCCATCCTGGGTTGAGTGAGCAGCCAAACACGAAAAAGAGGCGTTATACGATAAAAATATTTAGCTGCAGTCAGGTAATACAGAGATGTAGTGGAGCACATAAATTTCTTGGGATGTCAAGTTCAAACATTTAAATTGCTGTGTCCCTCTTTGCAACCAAAAGGGAAACTTCAATCTTGAAGGAAACAGAGTGGGTGTTTTAGTTTTCTGACGGACCAAAACATTCATAAACAATGGCTGTACAAAATCCAAAGAGATGTGGGCTGCAACTTTTCATTGATTAATGAAAAATACAAGAGTTTACTCGCTTCATTTTTGTAAAGAAGAAATAAGAACGGGAATTAGCAGCAAGAAAATGCATTTAGCGAAGGATGCAGTTCCCTCAAAATTTGCATAGCAAACTTCTCCTCGTAAACGATCTCTGCCATTGAACAGGTCAAGTCAAATACCTGAAAAAAGGAAAGGACTAGAAGATTTATTCACAAATGAAGAGGATGAAAATGTCATCCAAGACCTCAGTTTATCAACAGCTTCTCATACTAACACTTTAGGCAGCAATTTCGCTTCTGCAGCAACGATGTGGTTTCAAATGAGCTGAATGCAGATGAATTACAATCATCAAAACCAAATCATTAAAACTCCAAATTAAATTTGGGTCTTGATCGACCAGAAACTTATCCTTTTTTGACTAATGCATTCTTCAACACTAAAAATATAACAAACAAAAATTAATTATCTTCGACCTAGCGTAAACAGTGTAAACATCAAAGTGCCAGTTTGTTTGCAGAAATAATTCAAGTGCTCACTGCTTAACAAGTTGAGCTTTTGTCTTCAGTCCTTTCACTGGTCATTTCTGCATTTGAGCCAAAACTGTTAGTCTACATAATTTAGCTCTGCTTGGTTTGTGCGAGCCAGAGATGAGCCAGGAATATCATCCTCACAAAGCAAAACAGACATGTTAACCCAGGGTTTTCTTCAATGATCTGAAATGTTTAATCCTACCACACCTCATTGTTGCACTTGACCACTCGCTCGCCCCAGGAGGGCTGCCATTTGTGAATACGGTGTATGGTTGGTTCAAACCACTGCATTAGCCACCACTCGATTTTATGCTAGCTGATTTGTTAAAAAACATAAATGCTTTATTTAACGTCATTCATGAGGGAAGTGGTTGCCTGTTCTTCCTAGCTAGAGGCTAATATTTAATCGGTTGATGGCTCAGATCTTGGCATGAAAGTTGAATTTGCAGAGGGAGGAAAACCAGAGTACCCGGAGAAAAACCCTCGGAGTCAGATTGACATCGACAAAATTTGTAAAGATTTTGTAAGATTTAATCTTACAGAGAGGCAGGAAAACCAGAGTACCCAGAGAAAAGCCCTCAGAGTCAGATTGAGATCAGCCAAATCTTATACAGAGGGAGGAAAACCAGAGTACCCAGAGAAAAACCTTCAGAGTCAGATTGAGATCAACAAATCTTATACAGAGGGAGGAAAACCGGAGTACCCAGAGAAAAACCCTCAGAGTCAGATTGAGCTCAGCCAAATCTTATACAGAGGGAGGAAAACCGGAGTACCCAGAGAAAAACCCTCAGAGTCAGATTGAAATTGACAAATCTTATACAGAGGGAAGAAAACCAGAGTACCCAGAGAAAAACTCTCACAGTCAGATTGAGATCAAAGAGTAGCCAGGCTCAAATTTGCCCAAAAATTAAAAACAGCTTTATGAACAATCAACGCTCAGCTTAATAATAATAATAATAATAATAATAATACTTTATTAACATATTGTACACTTAGCAACTGGGTGTCAATCCAGCTACTAGTTTCTAGGAACAACAATAAAGTTGCTAAATAGTATATAGTACATAAAAAATACTATATACATGTTACAAGATATTTAAAAGTTTGCCGTATTATTAAAAAATTAAAACTACAAATCAAAGTTAATCGAAGACTATTAAAATTCGGGTTACAATATTCTAAGTATTTATAATAAAGTTAACTTCATGCAAAAGAAAAGAAATGTATGTCTTTGTGCTCGTTTTTAGAATGATCTTGGTCTCAGATTTTTCATATTGTAAAAAGTCTCGGTCTTGGATTATTGATTGCTTTCGAAAGTCTCGGGCTCAGATCTTAAAAAGGCCATCTCGGCATATTGGACAGTCTTGGATTTCCCATTCACTACCCCTAACAATGAGCCTTAACTAAAATTTACTGGTAGTTCTTGTAAAAGTGTGTGTACTATAATATTGACATCAAATTTCTGGGCGAAAGGTGAACTGCACTGTTGTACTGGAAGATATTATTTTAGCTATTAAATTGAATAAATTGAAATAGCATTTTTAAGACAGATGCTTGCAATTAAGGCCAGCAAATTGAAACATTTCCGCCATAAATTAGATTTTATACTTTTAATACACAAATTAGGGACCACTGTAAAATTTTTAACTAAAAATCGTAATCATGATTATGTTTCCAACTTCCTTGTCAGTTCTGTTGCTCAAGACAAACTAGTGTACAGTTATTCTCATGGACTTTCACCTGCTCCTTTCATTGGAGAAACAATTGGCCAGAGGCTGGATTGGGCAACGGAGACCTTTCCCGACCGTGAAGCTTACGTCTGTTGTGAAGACAAGAACAGAGCAACTTTTGCTGAATTCAGAGAGGAGGTCCTGTATCTCTATTAAATTTAGTAGTTGTAGTGGCTTGATATTGCTGTAATTGTAAATTAAATTAAATTAAATTAAATGATATGATATAATACTGTAGATATGAATAGTATCAGTAGATACTATAGTTACAAACAAACAACTAATTCCTGTTCAGGTAGACCTCTGCACCCACCAACAGTTTTTCACTTATTTATTCAGGTATTAGCTATTTTTATCATTATCATTATTATTATTATTATTTTTATTGTTGTTGTTGTTGTTGTTGTTATTGTTGTTATTATTATTATTATTATCATTATCATTATGATGGACGTGGAACAGGGAACATTTACACCATTAGTCTTTACAACAACAGGCGGTATGGGAGAAGAATGTAAGAGATACCATAATAGGCTGGCAGAGCTAGTTGCAGTGAAGAAAGGAGAGGACTATGCCACCACCGTCTCTTGGATACGTTCTAAAGTCTCCTTTGCCATCCTAAGGTCGGCTCTACTCTGTCTTAGAGGGTCAAGAACAGCTAAAAGAACAATTAGAAGTAATGTTCAAGAAGCGGACTTCGAATTAGATAGATGCCTTGCCAAAATCTAGGTCTTGTAATCTTTACACATACATTTTTATATAATATAGTTTTGCGGTTTATCGAATCGTTTTTTTTTCTTCCTTTTTTTATCAGAATACTTTTAGTTATGTAAATATTCCAACGTTTTTTAGCCTTCTGATTGCTAATTTTTATTTAAACTTATTGTGACAATTACTCATGGATTTTATTGAACTGTTTGATACTACTGATGCTACTATTTTTTCTAAAATTATTATTATTATTATGTAAATAGAATTTACTAAGATTTAATAAAATTGTTATTGTGATAATAATAAGAAAAATAATAATACGTAAAGTTTTGGAACGCTAAGGCAGTTTGTTACTTTTCGCCTCCACTTCACCAGTCAAGGACTGAGATATAGAAACATATAATGAAAATAATAATAATAAAAGGAAGAGCAACAACAGCAATAGCAACAACAAAAGAAAAATTTTTGTCACAGTTCTATCTATTACAATGAGGCTATTCGTCCGCAGAAGACTGATATCATTTGTGATTAAAATATGATATTTCTTTTCAGCGAAAAATATTTATTTACATGTGAAAAGAACAGTTTTCACTATAACTAGTGAACAAAAAAGCATTTATGGAAGCATTAGGTTTTTCCATTGATAACTTTATACTAAAAACACACTACATGGCCGCATGGAAATTCGAATTTTATCGTCTGTGCTGAAAACTTGTTTACTGCGCTCACAGGCAGGAGATCTCTTCAACACTTGAAGACAAAACCCGAGAAAAAATTGTATCTCCGCGCGCCCATTTAATATGCTCTTTGTAAACTAAATACACGAGATACCTACAGCAGTAAAGTAGAAATACAGTACAAAAATACAAAAATGAACTTATTATGAGATAAATACATTAGAAATCGAGCCATCTAACTAACTATTGCTTATCTATATCTCTGTCCTGTCTTAATACTTCCTTCTTCCTAAGAGCTGAGACTCAAAAACGTAGCGGATCAATGTCTCATACCGAATTGATATGAAACGCTTTGATGCAAGGAACTGATACACAAACAGTTTAGTGAAAGTGTAGTAGCACGTGGTTTAACTGTTTGTTAAACGGTGTACAATCGTACATGGGCTAAGCGAATATTCAACGCGTTCAGCAATCGTACATGGGCTAAACGAATTTCCAACGCGTTTAGCAATCGTACATGGGCTAGCGCTAAACAATGTTCAACGCGTTCATCGTAACTCAAGTGTATACAATGACCGTCGTAGTGTATCACTTGAAGTTCCAAAATGGAACAAAAAATGACTCATTTCTCATTGCCATGGATTTTTGTCGCAAAGTTAGTTCAAAAGGACAAGAAGCCACTCCCTCTAAGTTCATCTTAAGTTTAATTTTCTGCAAACACCACACTTTACCTGGCGGGTTACGAGGAGTACACGCAGCTATACTACAAAGCCGGGTTTCAGAATAGCTTTCCTGGCAGGCATATTCCGGGAGCTCTGCGCAATCTCGTTTCTGGGTTCCTTGACCACACGTCTTGCTGCACTGACTCCAAGGTCCATATTCGCTGCATTCACTCCCAATCCATTCACCATCGCATAAATCTAACGTGACATAAGGGACGGACCAATTGATATTTGATGGGAAGGGGATGGCTAATTCCACACCCCACATCCCCTATAATCCCCCCAAAAAAGAAATCGAGCAAGCACTGACCTCCCAAAATATATCGTGGATGCTGCAAAGCCGTTACGCGGTCGAGAAAAAAGATCGAGCCAGCTCAGTCTAAAACTATAAATAACAATCGGGCAGCAAAACTGGCGACGAAAAACAATATCGAGCAAAAAAACTTAGTCACCCCTCCCCCACTTCCCCTCCCCGTTCCCCCCTATCCCATCAAATATCAAATGCTTCGTCGGTAAATTGGAGTAAAACTGTACAGTTTTGCACAGTGATAAAGGGTAATAATAATAATTAATATAATGTATAACCAACTTCAAAATATGTCGCAAAAAATAATTTTTTTTGTTATCCGTAGCTTTAGTTCTACACTTTGATCAAACTGCGAGTGAAGTGAGTGACATCAATTATCAGTGCAAAAATTGTTTTGAATTCAGTGCAATTTACTCACAAAATTGTCACTTTTGATTGTCTTATAAATAGGGTTTGATATAGAATAAATCAAATGATTTGTTTTGGTGGCTTGGCACGCAAAGTTCAAAGTTTTTTTATTTTGCCAGCAGAGTTTTGCCAGTGTCCACAACGGAACTTGCTCCATAATTTTGTTACATAATAAATGTTATTAAGAAGTAATCACATGACTTCGCATCCAATTTTGAAATAATTTGCACTCGCGTGTTTCGCTCTATGGGCTCATGCAATTTTGATGCTTTTTGAAAAACCCACTCATGTAAATTATTTCCAAATTTAACTTGAAGTCATGTGATTACCTATACAAATTGTGTTATTCACTGTACAATTAAACTTTTTTAAGTTTGATATTTTGGTGAGAAAGTCTGCCTTTGATAAATTTTTGTTTTTGTCAGGCATGTTGGCCACCTTGTGAAAATATTTAGGGGGGAAATTAGGGATTTTTTCCCTGAAAAGTAGGGATTTTTACGGATAAATGGTTAAAAAGTAGAGCTATTTTAGGGCTTTTATTTAGGAAAAAATGAAGAATTCAACTTACCTTTCTACCACTGTTATCCAAACAGAAAGATACTTAAATAAAATACTGGTTTATAGCATTAATGACTTAGTCAGGAAAGGGATCATGCACATTGCGTCTTGAAAATGCTTAGCATGGATCCAACATCATTGAAACTTGCAGTTTGACCAGGTAGGGCAAATGTAGAACCCACGCCAAGCACTTTCAATGACATTAGTTGCGCTAAACCATCATAGAAAGGAAAAAAGTAAGGTTTTTGAGGGAAATCGAAAAAAAGCTGAAAAAGTAGGGTTTTTTAGGGCAAGTGAAAATATTTAGGGATTTTTAGGAATTCTAGGGCCACCAACATGCCTGCTTTGTACAAAATAAAATGAATAATTATTTATAATAATGAGTTTTTTTAATATTTTTCAGCTCCATCTCTGGCAGGATTCAATCCTAATGGCACTTTGCTGCCCTCAGACCCCTAAAGCTTTTTATTGACCTCTGAAATAGCTTACCTTCTGGCTCATGTGGACCAGTCAATCAATCAACCAACCAATCAATGCACTTTGTTTAACATAAATAGAGTTACATCAACTAATCTAGCCAGTAAACAAATTTCTCTCCTGGAAATAATATTTAAGTATAGCCCTTGAAAAAATGCCTCCAACATTCCACTGTTTTCAAGGGGTTTATATGTTTTGTTGGGTGCGACTAAAAGATTTATCCAGACATTTGTAAATTACGTTGTTCAAACCATGTAAACTTGTCCCAGGCTCATTTGAGCTCAACCAAAATAATGCTATATTGAAATAGGGTTTGTACACTTTATCAGATAGAAAATTCAAGGACTGCAATATAAAAATTCCAGTGCCTGTGTTAGGAAGTTTATTTGATATTGTCATATCAGCCAACAAGCATAAAACAGTCATATTCCCTGCAGATGTGCACAGGTTGCATATGACTCGAAACACCTGGGTGCTGTCAGTGATGCAAGGGATCCGAGGTTAAGAAAAGTACAAACCCAGGAGATGAAAAATTTAACAGCTTAGTATCTTTGTTTGGAAGTTAAATAAGAAGGCCATCCAGGTTCAAAAGTGGCAAGGTTTTAGGGCAAAATTCAAGGAGCTTCAGGGACCAAAACTTTAGATACCAAAAGTTCAAGTACTTTTAAAATCCATGAATCAAGGTTTTAAAATTCAAGGGTGTTCAATACATGTGTGAACCACACTATTATGCAATTTACATGGCCAGTGTGGTTAAGATCGACTTGTGCCCGAAGTGGATATATGAATTTTTTAAAACTGGAGAAATAAATCTTTGTTTTCATTGTCCAGACATGTGGAGGAGGTCTGGGGTGAAGGTAGCCTGAGTAGCTGGCACTCCTGTTATGAGAAAAAATTGAAATTTCTGGTGCCACATAGGACAACTGTGAGAGGAAATATTAAGGAAAAGAAAAAAAGGTTGGGGGAAGGGGAAAGAAGGGTCTTTCAACTTTGTGCCCCATCAAGGTCCATATTTTTCTCTTCTCCCCAGTCTTTCTTGTTGCACTCATCCAAGATGGTGCCCAAATTTTCGTATTCTCATTAACGATCCGAGTTAGAAGTAGGCAGATCAACTGGAATGGAATGCAGAAAGGTGCTAATTGCAATATTGTTAAACCGTTAATCTCATTGGCTAAACTTTGAAAATCGACCACATATTCATAAGTAAGCTAATTTCTTTCT
>JAOEJH020542484.1:0-21320 GCA_025448215.2 Palythoa grandis
ACTTAATCTGCAATAAACATTTTTTTCTTGTATCAATAAATTTCTCTAAACAATATCTTAAAACGGCTAGTTTTGCAATGCTAAATTTAGTTTAAGTTATCAGTAATAAGATTGTATTTAGAAATAATCCATTCTCTTTGTTCAACAAGCACTTTTTGTTTTCTATTTTGTTTTAATACTTTTGACTTTTTAACGTCATGGTCGACAAAAAAAAGCTTCATTGAAAGTTGTTTTAGATCAATAGCCATTTTCAATAATATACCGTCACACTTAACACACTGGAAACTCAGCCGATGAACAAGCAGACATTTACTTAAGCACAATATTCCTTGTCTTGAATGTCTAAACAATATCAACATTTCACGGTATTTTAAAGAATCATAGACATCAAAATAAATCTGTGACAATTTTTTGGAATTATTATTTCAGGTAGGATTTTTAAAAGATTAAAACTGAACAACCAATTCTAAACATTTAAACTTGCACACTAAAAAAGTTATGAATTGTTTTAAGCGTATACTTTTGGTATTTTACATCATTGTACGTTTTCTGTGTTCTGCTAAAGCAGAAAAAATAGTTTTGCCCATGGCTTAATCAGTTGCATATGGCACCTGATGCTCTGCCTGAAACCAAGCTCTTGACGTATAGCTAAACCCTAAAATGATTTGTTTCTTCGACGTTCCTTCCATGTTCCAGGAAAAAACAATATAAGAGTTTACAAACAATGTTCATTTGTGTTCAATATTTAAAAGATACTAACTGATTCTATAAGGTTAATCTGGAAACTTCAGCCGAGCCCATCCAATGAGGGGTTGTGTCTCCAAACATATCATCTTCTTCTTTCTTTGGTCTTTTCCGCCCATTGCTTTCACCACACTCAACCTCTTCTTTCAGCTTTCTCTTCAAATCTTTTTCCTCATCGCTAATCCAACTTTTTCCCTCTTTTTCTCTTTCATAGTTTACCAGCCATCCTAAAACGGCGCGCTTGTACTCACTGAGATCATCAACCTCGCACAGAAGCACCTTCTTCAAGGGTATTTCAGTTGGAACGCGTTTAAGTTTGGCATATGGATGGACAGGGCACTGCCGGTGAGCGTGGGTAAAGCGCGTGCCACAGTCTTTTACCGGGCAAACGAAAGGTTTCTCTCCCGTATGCAGTCTGTAACAATAAAGAAGGCAGTTACGATATGAAACTTGGGTTCCTAATATTACATGTAATGAAAGGACAAAAATTGGTAGCATTGCGTGTGGCGCATACTTGGTGATGTCTCATTGCGTAGCAATGCAGTAACGGCACAGCGGCATAAACAACAAACCAAAATAAATAAAACTGCGAAAGAATGATGATTGTACTAAAACTACTTTCTACCTGTATTATTTTCTTGTTGTTTTCTGTTTTACTTGATGATTCTTCTTTGTTTACATGCTATTGTGTTCTCTGCGGTTAAACGCGACCACAATACAATTGTCTCTTTCTAACAAGCATGGATAGATGCGAACTTTTTAACTGTCAGAAATTATTTTTATATAAAAATTACATATGTATTTCATACTTTTTAAGCAAACCTCTGACTGGAAAGTATTTACCCATAATCTTTTGGAAAATTTTTGTTGTACATTTGACGTACTGAACTTCCCTGATCTTAACCCAGTCAAATATGAAATAACTCACGTGTTCTAAACTGAAGGATTAACAACTCTAGGCAAATTTATCAGGTAAATAGAACCAACCTTTGATGAGTTTTCAGCTGTCCTTTTTGCACAAAAGCTTTCCCACAGCTAGGAAAATCACAAACAAATGGCTTCTCTCCGCTGTGTGTTCTCTTGTGGACTTGCAACGATCTGTGACGCGTAAAAACTCTTCCACAGTCATCACAGCGGTTTGAAGACCAAACGTTCAATTCTCCTTCTTTTTTCAGCAGGTTGACGACATTTGCTCTTGGCCTGCCTCGCTGGGGGATTTCAGTGCCTCGCACTTCTCGCTGTGGAGGTGGACCGGTTGGGTGTAGAAACGGCATCGGTGGCGGAGGGAGTAGAGCAAGGGAAGGCCATGCTAAGTTTGACTTCGTCGTGTCGGCCCATTCATTTCGAGCCTCCACAAATCTGTTTGCGAACCAAGGTAGTGGGTAGTAAGACATATTCCCATAAGGAAAATGCGGCTGCATCGAGTTCTGATGTGGGAAATATATTCCCGTTTTCTGTAACGAGAGCGCCATGATTCACAAATTGATGTTGATGGTCAGGAAATCTGAGAGCAAATGACAACTGAGTGAGCAGAATGGAAATAATTATAGCTCGCCAGCTTTGTGTAAAGTGTCATTCATTTATGAAAATTACACTATAGACTCTTTGTTTGAATGCATTTTCATATACGCGGAAAGCACCCGTAATGGGTCACTGCGCAGCGTGACTACTGCAAATCTATAATGCAACCGCTGACTCTAAAATTATCAAACACGCCCACAAAAATAAATACACCACCAGGTAAAACTAAAAAACACGTTACCGTTTAGTATGGAACTTGAAAATATATCAAGTTATTTCATTAAAAGTTGAGACTGAGATTTTTAAAATTTGAGAATGGACCCATTATTAGTCAATTGAACTTGCTCTAGTATTTTCGGCGTAGTCTTTGATTTGAAGTTTGTTTTGTTATTTATTATTGTAGGGCCCGAACAACTAAGACAATTACTCGATGAAAGGACAATATTAATCACACAAAAAAGCTATTAGTTGATATGGTTCCCTGGCCTTGTTCATTTGTTAACATCTGTTTATGAATTCGTCTCGCTATGTAAAGACACCTAACATTTCATAGCTGCTGCTTCAGACTAATTTGAATCACGTGCACTTAATTTGAGATCATAATAAGGTTTCTTTTGTTTCTTATTTAAAAGTTTATTTGACCACACGTGATTTTTAAGAGAGATAGGGCCTCATTAATCCTTTTCTTAAGTAAATGCTAACCTGCGTTGCGAAATGCTGCTGGATATTTATCTCGAAGATTTTACTCTGCATAATTTAGAAGAAGTGTTTAAAATTAAGATATATATCTACTTCCAGTAGGCAATACAACTAAATAAAATTAATATTATTTTGACATGTTTCGAAACTATCTGTTATCCTATTGGCTTAGCCTGAAAAGGCAGCCATAAAAGCGTTTCCTGAAATTTTGGGGACATAAAGAAAGCAAGAGTGCCTGCTCGAGATATTGGTTCCTTTTTGGTTTCCTCTTCGATTTGCAACTTTAATAAAGTTCTGAGTATTTTATGAGCTTTTTGTCAGTCGACAGGATGCTCCTTTCATTAAATGCAGCTCCATCGTTTTGCAGAAGACAATGAAATCGATATGAACTGTTAAGCAACACATTTTATGCAATTACAGTTGCTTCTTTGAAGGTATTGGTGATGAGAAAATTTCGGAGAAAATTATGGACCCCACTGAAGTTTGTCTGATTGACTTGTAAATATCAATCCGGAAAAAAGTTCAGGCTATACTTTTCTAAATTGATCAGGGTTATAAAGAATGTCGAGCTAGCCAGATTGAAAAAACTGACTTCCTGCGGTTGTAGACTACCAGCTATTTAAAATGAAAAGAACCAGAAACAAGCCCCTCGACCTATTGAACTGTTCCAGTTTCGAAATTACATATGCAGCGTACCTTTTATGCATACAAGAACACGTTCGATGGTAAACGAATTTGCCTGCTAAAAGCAATGAAAGCTTAATAGTAAAGCTTAAAAGAGTTAAATTTCAAAAAGTCTTAGTTGAACAATGCTTTTACAACCGCTTCAGAAAAATATACTCTATTTCCTTTGTATATATAGTTCTGGATGATGTTAAAAATTCCCCTATTTTTTGAGAGCCAATTGAAGTTAAGATTGGCTATGGTTGACTGTGAAGCTCCTCTAGGGTAGTAAGCGTATTTGGACAGTATAACAATGGAAAGAGAGGGCCTCAGGATCATAGTGATGGTAGAATATAACTTCTATAATTATGATAGCTGCTCTCGTTGCTGGTGCGTTCAGTCTTCGCAACTACGTGAAGAAAACAATTGGTGTGACATGTGGAAAATCGCTGCCATTTCAACTTATTACTTTTTGTAGGCTATTTTAGTACCCAACTTAAGCTGGACTTTGTTTTTACTTTGCCATGAACTGGAATAACTTGTAAACTGTTGAACAACTAAATGACGGAGTAAGGAGCAAAGGAAAAGGAAAACAAAGAAAAAATAATAAGATGATAACAATCTCCAAAATTTGTTTTCAAGAACTTCTTTTTTGCGGTTTCAAAAGAAAAATTGTTAAAGAAGTAATCTTTAAGATTCCTGATCGAGCTTGGTGGGTTGGTGAACATGAAGAAGGCATATCATTGCAAGGGTTATCAAGGTTATTATAAAGACACCAGTTGAGTGGGAGTTATTATCAAATCTTGGCGCACCCTTCCGGTTACCTGCAATCTAGCATGACTACCAGTGTACAAACGCTAGCTATATACGAAGGAAGCTACAAAATTTGTCAATTTATTTTGAGAAAAACTTTACATCTTTAATACACGAATTGCTCTTGTTATTGCTGTTTTACTATTTAGACATCTTGAGAAAATGGCTAATAATCCTCAACGAATTCGGGTCACTTTCTTCGGAGACAATTCCATTTTCCTTGTGAGCGAAAACTAGTTTGTTCTTTTTAACAAATTACACTTAGTTTTACTCGAACAGCGATTAACATCTCACCCGTATAGAGCGGTTGCTTTTTAAAATGTTTATTTCTTGCTTAAGTGTATGAAAAGTTAGAGTGTATAAATTTCCTAAGTTTAATTTATGATACCAGACCATCCTTAATACGACGACTACATTTCACGCAAGGCCAAGTTTTCTTTTACTTTCAAAAGGAAAACAAATGTCCAAGCACGTATTCAAATATTTGAGGAAACAATCAGTTTCCTGCATATTTGATAATGTTATGTGAAACCACGGACTTCGTGTTAGTGACTGAGTTTTCTTCAAATCCAAAACACTCGATAATGAATGCTGATCCATTGGACCCTCAGGTAAAAAGAAAAAAATAGCTCATCATTGTTTGTTAGAAAAAAGACCATCTAAATCACCCCTCCGGTACATTATATAAGCTTTTGTGTCATAATCGCTTTGGAGGAATTTTCCGCTCCGTTAACATTGCACCAACAAAGAAAGCTTCTGCGAAAACAAAAGATTTTTCTCCGATATATAGTTAACAAAAAATAATTCTAAGTACCACCATGAAGGAGAGGTTGTTATATAAGTGTTTGCAAAACTGAAACGTTCAAAGCCTAAACTGAAAAATAGCATTGTTAGAAACACAACTAAATATCCCATTTGTCATTAGAAGTCAAATTAAACTTTCATGTTCCAATAAGTTAACATTTACTGTTTCGGCTTTTCAAATATAATAAACAAGGTTGAAACTGAATCAAAAGAGTTAATCAATTTCTCAGTTGATTCTTCCCCCTGGATTAAGTACGTGTTGGAAACCACTGAAAGCTAGATAACTTTTAACCTATTGTTTTGATATTCAACTAGAAAGTGATTTGGCTTCTAATGTTTATCGAGATCCAATGTAATACAAAGACAAATAACGCATAGATTGTTGTTATATTCCTCAAACTCCTCCTTTAATTGAAAAATTTACTTTTGGTTTCGAGGTTTCTTAGCTTTTGGTTTTAAAATCAATTTCATTGTAAATATCAGATCTTTCTTAACAAGTAACAATATCTATTTGCAATAATTCTATTTAAAAAGTCTCCCGCTTTTGTCAGTTTGTATAAAAAAACTTACTTTGTGTAAATGGTTTAGCCTAAAAATGGAACTCAAACTAATGAAAAGAAGCCTTAGTGTCGAAAGAATGTCTTTATCCAAGAAGTTCCCTTGGCGAATGGTCAGTTTGTTTACGCCAAGGTAAATATTGGCGGGGATCAGTCCAAATATGAGACCATGTATTTTGTCTATGTTGTTTATTTGGCATATAAATAAAGATTGCTTTGTTAGTTTTACAATCGTTGCGTACTACCAATTTCCCAAATCAGTTATCCAATTTCGTGTTATTCTGAACTTGCTTCTTAGTTTCTAAAGTAATAGATATCGCAATGTTTTAACAATCATTTCGATGACTAAACAGAGATACTTCGTAATACAACTTTCTAGAACTGCATCCCAATTTTAAAACGTTTATTACTTTATTCAATTTGTTTTCTTATTTGTAAATCAAAATCTTGCTGATGATCACTTTGCAAGCTAAATAAAGTGAATTAACAGCAGTTGAAAATCATGGACTACAGAGTTTGTCTATTCGAGCTATGCGAAATGCATAATAAATAAACAAATGGGGTTTTATTTTTAACAGTATTCGCCTAGAACGTAAAGTTTTTATAACTACTTTGACTGCAAAAATATAGAAACACCCTATGTTCATCGAAAGCTTTTATTTAGCGACGAAACTTTGCTATAACTATTTTATAAATGTTGCACAACGTTAAGTTGTTTTAAAGTCGTATTTTGTAAAAGCATTAGCTCAGTACTCAGCATTTACGTAGCGTCAGTGTAATTAGCTGAAAATAGCTTTGGTAAATAAAATTCCTTTTTTTAGAACCGCCTAAAAACAGAACGAAGGCTCAAGTTTCATCACCATTCTTCCGACTTTGTTTTCTACACACCTACAGAAAAATAAACAACATGGTTTCTCGACACGTCATGCATTTCAATCTTAAACATTCGCTATACTTCACGATAATACTGTTTAATTAGCTGCTATTATTTCTAATAATATACGTTAAACAAATTAAAGCCCAATATGTTTTCCTTTTTTGCAGGACTGAATAAACAAGTTAAACATATATGCGATTACTGGCAGATACTTTGGTGAAAGGGCATGTTGTTATACAGTTTCATTTCTTGACTTGTATTCGACTCTATTTCATTAACATCCTATATAACTATTGTACAAGTTAACCAACTCAAATATATCACAAACGTTTACAGAAACCTTCATTTGTTATTGTACTCTTTAGCTTCAGCACCAAAAACCGCAGTATACCTGTAAAAGCGGAAAACATTTATGTAATGAAATTAAATGTGTATAATTATAAACTTCCAGAAAAAATAAGCAGGAAAAAATCTGAGGAAGTGGCGAAAGCATAAAACAAAGACGTTTTAGTAAGAAAATTAGTACAAAATAAAACTGCAAACAACCTCTTTAAGTTTTTAGGAAAACTTTAATTGTAGAGATGAATTACTTGAGTTGAAATCTTCTTTGACACCAGTATTAATGGTTCCGTTCTTTTCTTTGCGTTTTAGAATATTCTAATGTGACTCTCTGCACAGTAATGCATTGATAAACTACGTTTTAAGGTTTTGTTCAAATCTTCAATACCCACATAGTGAGTAACTAAGGTTAGCAAGGTTTTCCGTTGAAGTGCAACTTGTAATAAACTTAATAATAATCGCTTGCGTATAATTAATTCACTCGTGGCGTTATTAAAATTCGGTTCTCAAAGATTGCGGCAAGCGATCAAATTTCGTCTTTTGAAGCATTTCAGCGATAAATAATATTTGAATACCAATGACTAAACACACAGTTTTCATGAAACATCTAACAAGATCAACTATGTTGACTGGGATATTGTATGTGACAGTACAAAAACTTTAAAGAAAAAACAAGAAATGGAAATTTACATTCACTAAGCAATTGAGATAAGGGAAAAAAATACCGAGCATTATTGTATGGAATCAAAAATGTATTTTGTAGTCCCCGCGAAGTCGATATGAAATAAAAGTAAGCTCAGAAGCCTAAACACTAAATTTCAACTTATAGGTTTATATTTCAGATTTGAGGTCTTTGTTCAGTGTCAGCCAGAGGAGAAAAATAGTTTTGTGCGTAGGCTCTGTATACAATATCCCACCATCTGTATCAGATCGCAAAAGCATTAAAAACAAGGAATGTTGGGGTATATACATACATACATACATAAATACATAAATACATACATAAACTTTATTTATCCTCGAATATGAGTGTAGCTATATGTAACTAATACCTTCGATAACAAAAAAGTTTCGTATCATTTGTGTTCAGAAAGCTTTTGAAAATAGACAAGAAGCACAAACTTTAATTTCCCCTTGCTATATTTTATCAGTCCAACCTGTATAATTTGGTTTACTTTGGGAATAGAAACTATTCCATTCCATTGGATCATATATTGGTATGAGGTAAAAGTCATAAAATTAGACTCCTAGGCAAAATAATCAGTGTCATTTGCAGAATTTACCTGAACCTTTTGAAAGAATATATAAAATCAACAACGAATTTATCGACACTGCCGGAATCTGTAACTTGAAATATCGAATTGACCTATACCTCTCAATTATTTAACTTTTATAACACCTTGGAAAAAATCTTTTACATCTTAACACCTTTTAACTACACAAGTCTCCATGTTACGCTCCAGAACAAACGACCAACGCATACCCATTAATGAAAAATTTGAAAAGATTTATAAACACTTTTTTCATAGCTTTACCAAATATGTTTAATTCTTTACTAAACTAGTTTGCATTTTTAGAGTGTAGGTTAATGTATATCTTAAGCTTCATAATTCAGTATCATAAACTGAACGAGAGATTTTTACTTATAAACTAATTCATCCTACTAGTCCATTCATAGTACATCTGATGAAAACAGCCGGAATAAATTATCCACAACACAACGCCATGCAGTGGTTTCTAATCTACATTCAATTACGTTGACTGCTTTCTATTTTAGAAAAAAAATTCTAACGACTTCCATGTCTTGCAAGCTAAAAACACATGCAGGTCCATGGCTTATCAAAGGCAAGAAGTGAAGCAGTACGAGAAATAGGCTGTGCACCTCGTTTCCATAAAGGGCTGAAACTGGTCCCGCTTGGAATTCAACATAAATAAGACGTTTATACATGCTATAAACTGACATTTTAAGCTATTGTGCAATGGTTAAAAATAAGATTTGCTCTCACACCTGCAGTAATTGGCGTAAGCTGTTGCGGTGTCCCTGCCAATCCCTGAAATTATTTCTTTTGTTATTATTTTTTGTTTGTATTTTGTAATTGTGTCTTGGCGAAGCTAATAAAATAAAAAATAAAATAAAAACATACTCGATCCTAATCCCCATTCCAAGATCTGAACCCGAACCACGCCAAATACAAAGGATTTTCAGTTAAAAGAAAAATGAAATGTTTCAAAAATGTTTTATGATTTGTGTTATTTGAATGTCCTCCTCTTATTAAGAATTTCCTTTAAAATGAAAAAACGAACTCCTATTCCTGTGCAATGTACTCACAACGTTATAAACAAGGGAGTCCAAAAACACATTATACAGCCTAACTAATGCCATCTTATTCAATTTTATTATTGGTCTAAACGTCCTTGATTTTAATATGATATTTACTTATTGCTATTTTGCCAAATTTAAATTTTTATTCAAGTTGGCTCTTTTTTCACTCACTCAAAAGATAGACATTTTTGGATTTTGGATATTGAAAATAGGACATGATTTTGTGAGCGGAAAAGCATTCCCCTGGCCATGGCTCGTTGGTCTTAATGAAAAGGCTTCATGCGTCGAAAATCAATATTTCACGGAGAAATATGAGAATCTAATAGAAACACGGTTCATTTGTCCTTGAGTGTGCTAATCATGACATACTGGCTGGAGACTCGTTTCACATCAAGTGCTTAAAAAGTTGTCGGCCAGATTTTGGTATGAGCTATAAAATAAAGCCAATATACTTGGCAAACATCTTATCTGTTCAAACTCTGAAAAAAGAAATTTTTTAAACTTCGACCGGGTATCGATCAAAATTAAAGTTCTCAAAAGAAAAAAAAACGCAAATCATTTACAACAAAATATACTTTAACTTTCGGATATCGATCAAAATTGAAACTCTCGACAGCTATAGAATATAAATCGTTTGAAAGACATTTGCACATAATATGTATCTTTGAACTTAACAGAAGAAAATGACGTTATTTCAATGTTAAAATTGTAGAAAAATTTCATAGGACGTTTCTGCGAGGCGACAACGTGTCTACAAAGCTAATCTTTGAAAAACGTCCGCTTTCATTAAAGCTTCGAGTAAAACGAGAATTGTTGGTAACGTACATCAAGATTTGCTTTAAGGCTTAGCAAATTTTATCATTTACTAGAAACAAAACTTTTCAAACGTTGTACAAATTTTCGCAAATTCTCTAATAGAAACAGTTTTAGTTTCATTCAGTGCGTGCGTAATAATTTCCTGACGGTCAGTATTGTAGCCAATATTTACTTAGCTTGAGAAGATTCTGAAAAGAACGGGAAAAGAAGACGAAGAAGAAGAAGAAGAAGAAGAAGAAGAAGAAGAAGAAGAAGAAGAAGAAGGAGAAGAAGAAGAAGAGGAAGAAGAAGAAGAAGAAGAAGAAGAAGAAGAGGAAGAAAAAGATGACGATGAAGAAGAAGTTGGAGGCCTGAAAGGGGAAGGAGAAAAGAAAAGAAGGAAAAGAAGAAGTAGAAGAAGAAAAAGAAGAAGATGAAGAAGAAGAGAGAATAAAACAACGAAGAACAAAAAATAGCAAGAAGAAGGACAAGAACGACAATAAGAAGTTTAAGAATAAATATTTTTCTTTCTTTAGGCTGATTTCCATACAATAGCTGGGTTTCCTGGAGTAGATGAAAAAAGTGTTCAGTGACCACAGCAATTATGGAAACGAAACTCAGCGACGCCCGAACGACCACCAGCAACTCCGGCGACCGTAACAAAACCTAGTTGTATCTCAGCGATTTATTAACGACCGCAGTGACTGTCAGCTGTCGCGAGCGACCTATATCTTTTTAATGGCAACAGAACTCGATGACCATAGCGACCTCAGTGAACGAAAGTTTGATGTTAACCACGGATTCGTCCATTATTTATGCATCATATCCCGTATAGAGGCTCGCAAACTGCGAAAATCACTAAGAAGAGACTGATTTTTCTGGACTGTTTTTTTTATTTACTCCTTCACCCTTTGTAACAAATATACTATAAAAATCTCGTAATGTTTTTTTGCGTTCACCATATATCACTATTTAAAGCAGGTATAGTAAAGAAAAACAGACTGGCTAGCAACAAGAGGTTTAAGCAACCTATCGAGGAGTCTCTTTCGCGTTTTAGTTTTCTTAGCTACTCTAGCGTCCCGAGTTATGATATGAAAACCAAAGTGGTCGCCGTGGAGTTGTTTGAGTAATAATGGTCGCGACTCTACCGACCTTGTCGGCTACATGGAAACCAGGCTTTTGACGCATTTTAAATTTGTGGATCAATTATGGTTAGGTACACAAGCGCACTTTTGCACAATGGTTCAGGAAGTTTCACGAAAAAGAGCGGAAGAAGTCAAATATAAATTTTGCCCTTGTTCATTTTCTTACCTCAACGATTGAGTGCGTATGAAAAGTCTTTCAAGTTAGGAATCTTTTCTTTCCAGAACTTTAAAATCGAATTCCTTTTTACATCATACTTTCCTCAAACAGTCAAATAAGAAGAAACACAATGACTAATTTTGAAATAGATATAATGAAATTTTTTAGTTTTGCAGTGATACATGTTTCAGGTGATTTTTTTTCTTAATTATCACCTTTTAGAAACTGCAATCAAGATTAATTCAATATTCTTGTTGTAGCAATATTTCTGCAGGATATATGTTTATATATATACACAATCTTCAACAAAGTGGAGGTTGGAGTTCAAAACTTAATTATTTAAAAGTTTATTTTTTGCAAAACTTCTGCTGTTACTCTCTGATACGAACTTCAATTTTACATGTATCTCCTCAAGGTAACAAAAGTGATTAAAACATCCGACCCTAACCAAAAGTTCTAAACGTCGATGCTACAACGAGAGTCAGAAAGCCATCTATTTAAAAGGTATATGTTAATTACCACGAATCTACAACGTTTTTAAGGCTAATATAAATCTAAATAGAATTTCTAAAGACTGAATTGCTTTGAAATATTCTGTAGAAACTTTTAGTACCTGTATATTTCGTTGCCAGGAAGGTTAATACATCACTATTTACTACAGGGATTTCTTTCTCAGTTTTTCTTTATCTAAAACTTTGAGCAATGCGAACAAATTAGAAAGTAGGAAGTTCCTCTCAAAAATGTTTTCAATTTCCGAAAACGTATTTCTTTTTTCAGAAATTCTTTTTCATTTCGTTTCGAATATACTCAAGGCTGTTCTTCATTTTTATTTCTATTTCACAAACCATCTCAGCAAGAGGTATGCCAGAAGTAATTTTTAATTGTTCCCGGTTAGCGTTAGAACCTTTTGTTTTTTTTCAAAAATGGCAAATCGCGTCTACGAAGTTGCGGCGGAAACGCTACCAATACTCAATATCAGTCGGCACAAATAGAAAACAGCCACAGCTCCGCCTTCTAACCGCTTTCACAGCATTTCACTGCGGTGCTTTGCTTTGCAAGGGTCATAGACAGCAAAGCTAGAAAACCCTACAGCGGTTTGACCGTCAGTGTGTTGTGGTGTTTTAAAACCAATGCCTACAAGAAAGACTTTCTGGCGACAGAACACCAAACGGGCATAGATTATAACTCGACCTCTTTCTTGAGTTTTGTTCCATTATTCTGAGAGGTTTCCAATCATGTTAACAAGGGCATGGATGATACATATGTATTTTATAGTTACATGAGCTAGTTGAAAGAACTATAAGTTAGTTATGGTTTTGAAAAAAATACGCCCATAATCAAGCGTTTTACAAACAAGCCTTTCTTTGTAATAATAACCAAGAATAATTAATGAAAAGGACTTGATATAGGAACTCGACTTGATGTTTTCTTTTTTCACAAAAAAGACCAAAACAATCTTTGGCTTTAGTTACTATTAAGTAACGTAAAATAAACCCTATGAAACTATATTTTTTTTTTGTTATAAATAACTGAAACAAAAGAAGTTGCCCTTGGTACAACTAGATCAAACATTTGTTAGAAGCAATATCAAAGAGCGCATGCAAAGCACTTTCATGTTGTTTTACTTCTGATTTTTATTTTTGTAGTTTCAAATAAAAGCAACAAAAGGCCACGGTTTTGCAGTATTATCATAACACAACGAATTCACGCCCATCATTTGCACGCACTGCTTCTGAGACTGTACAAACCCAGACAGTAAAGACAATGTTAATAAATCCTCAAGGCTAAAGACATAAAAAGCAAGATCGAAGAGTCAAAGTTCGTTTCTATTCTCAATTTTTCCCACTTTGTGCGTGACAAAAAGTTAATTCAAGTAAAAGACCGTAAAAATTAGTGCTAACTAGCTATTTTCAAGAAAATAAACCTATGCGGTTGCAAAACTGAAAAAATCAAGCTAAAGTCATTGAGGTGTATAGTGGCGCCAACTTGGCTCATGTGCTAAAAATATCCACAAAAATTTTTTTATTTTAACGCATATACTAGTCCTGGCTGTAATAGTCTTTGTAGCCTCCAGGCAAGCTTTGAAAATTCTCAACCGTCAAACAACAATTTGTATTTTGCGCCAAGATTACCCCCTTCACTGTATTTGGCGTCATATATAAAACAATCGGTGCACTGACAGTGATTTCTCGTAGATCTAGCTTCTTAAATGAAATCTTTGCGTGCCTTAATAGGGTTCCAAATGCACCTAATACGATGGGTGTCAAACTCACTATAGGGTATCTGTGTCTATACCTCTCATTTAGAATAACAAGATCTTGATATTTATTAACTTTCTCTTCCTTAATCTTCACAATTTTCTGATCTGCTGGCACTGCTATATCAATCACTGTCTACTCTAGGCCAGGGTCTCTTTCCGTGCAAGAGTGATATCTGGTTGACTGTGATTTAATTTCTTGTCTGTGTAGTCATGTCCCAGGTTAATAAAAATATATTTTTTTACCTTATTCCCATTCTTTTTTTTCACTTTTTGTTATGAGCATCGTTATAAACGTAGGGTATATTTTGTAAATGATTCTCTTTTCTCACACACTCGTCAGTCTTCTATCCCATTTAATTCTTTCTCCTTCCTTCTTTGGAAAATACAGTCTATCCGTGTTACTTCTTGTGTATAGGTATTCGTTTATGGCCATAATCGTTTAAGTTTTTATATCTATGCTGACCAGTACCTCTTTTGTTCATTCCATAACACCTGCACAGTAGCGTATCACGCTTACTTATCGGGAATCGATCTGGCTACCGATCAAATTTCCTCCATTCGATTTGGATTTACATAGTTTCTCTTCTGTTCTGATCTATTTTCTTATGATCTTGCCCTTTATCTTGGCGGCCAACATTTGATCTATATGTGAAATACCAAGTTTCTTGTAGCCTTAATCACGGAACACACCTCCAATGTGCTGCTCATTTAGTAGCTAGATCCACTACTGTCAACATGTATTCTTCTTGTCGTTCCAGAGGACAACACAACATCCGGTTGTATTGAAAAAAGATTCTAACCACTCGAACAGTTGCTTATTTCTCGCTCGCAAGATATCCATGAACAGTAGAAGGTTCAGTTTTGTTCTTCTGTAGTCTATAACAAGCTTTAAACTTACTCAAAATAAGGGTCATGGACAGCACTGCTGTAAACAGCAATGGTGACAAGGAATCTCATCAAAAAATCTCTTTTCTGATATCAAAGTGGCCTTTCCTTAAAGCTTACCTGCTTTCTTGATTCTGTTATTGATTACGAATATAATAATTTTGGATCCCGGCCGAACCTTCTCCAGCCATTGTAGGATTTATGAATGAGACCGAATCGTGCTCCAAATTATGGTGCTATGTGGTTCAGGTAACTCTTTCTTCCCATACATCGTTTACAGTACATGCAGTTTCTGGCTAGCTCTGACGGTTGATTTTGATTGAACTGTTTCCAATCACTTTTTTTCTACTCTCTTAATCTCAATTCCGCCGTCCTGCTTTCATAGTTTATTTCAACATGTTGGAGAAGTTCAGAATTCCATTTTCCTTAAGGTGATATTTTCTATTCATGCTTCCCTAGGCCTTAAGTCATTGTTTTCCTTTGCTAACCTCCTTAATCTTCACTTTAGTTTCTTCTTTGAGCGCTTCTTTCGCCATTTCTCTCAGTCATGACATACACAGCGGCATATATTAAAAAACCTCGATTCTGTAATGTTTTGGGTTTTAATTCTCATTGCTGCTTCATTACATTTATAAACGTCTGTCAGCTTTGTTGACTCTTATGAGTCCTACGATGATCCCTTCTTCGGTTCTAGACGCAACACTCTCAGAACTCTATCGCCTAAAACAACATTAGATACATAATGTGCTATATACCAGATCTTGATATTTATTAACTTTTTTCTCTTCCTTAATCTTCACAATTTTCTGATCCGTTGGGATTGCTATATCAATCACTGTGTATTCTAGGGTCTCTTTCCGTGCAAGAGTGATATCTATATGACTGTTCTTCCATTTCTTGTCTGTGTAGTCTTCTCCCAGGTACATGGTTAATATAAATATGTTTCTTACTTGATCCTATTCTTTTTTCCCCATAAACTATGGGCATCGTTATAATCGTAGGGTATGTTTTGTAAATAACTTTCTTTTCTCACCCACTCTTCAGTCTTCTATCCTAATTAATTCTTTCTTCTTTGGAAAATACAGTCTAGCCATATTATTTCTTGTGTATAGGTATTCGTTTATGGCCATGAACTTTTGAGTTCTTATATCTATACTGACCAGTACTTCTTTTGTTCATCCATAACACCTGCACAGTAGCGTATCACGCTTACACATCGGGAATCGATCTGACTACCGATCAAATTTCCTCCATTTGATTTGGAGCTATATGGTTTCTCTTCTGTTCTGATCTATTTTCTTATGATCTTGCTCTTTATCTTGGCTGCCAACATTTTAGCTATTTGTGAAATACCAAGATTCTTGTAACCTTCACGGAACACATGTCCAATGTGCTGGGCATTGAGTAGCTAATTTCCACTGCTGTCAACGTGCGTTTCTCTTGTCGTTCCAAAGGACAACACAACATCCGGTTGTATTGAAAAAAGATTCTAACCACTCCAACAGTTGCTTATTTCTCGCTCGTAAGATATCCATGAACAGTAGAAGGTTCAGTTTTGTTCTTCTGTAGTCTACAACAAGCTATATACTTACTCAAAATAAGGGTCATGGACAGCATTGCTGTAAGCAGCAGTGGTGACAAGGAATCTCCTCGAAAAATTCCTTTTCTGATGTCAAATTGGCCTTTCCTTAAAGCTTAACTGCCTTTCTCGATGTTGTTATTGATTACGAATATAATAATTTTGGATCCCGGCCGAACCTTCTCCAGCCATTGTAGGATTTATGAATGAGACCGAATCGTGCTCCAAAACATGTTGCTTCTGTGGTTCAGGTAACTCGGTCTACCTTATTTTCCCCCATACATCGTTTACAGTACATGCAGTTTCTGGTTAGCTCTGATCAGTTGATTTTGATTGAGCTGTTGACAATCCCTTTTCTTCTACTCTCTTGATCTCAATTCCGCCGTCCTGCTTTCATAGTTTATTTCAACATGCTGGGGACGTTCAAAGTTCCATTTTTCTCAAGGTGGTATTTTCTTTTCGTGCGTTCCTTTGTGTAAGTCTCTGTTTTCCTTTGCTTTCCTCCTTAATCTTCATTTTAATTTCTTCTTTGAGCCCTTCTTTCGCCATTTCTCTCTGTCATGGCCTACACAGCGGCATGTATCAAAAAACCTCGATTCTGCGATGTTTTAGGCGATAGATTACTGGAAGTATTGCGTCTAAAAGTGGCGAAAGAAGGGCTCAAAGAAGAAACTAAAGTGAAGATTAAGGAGGTTAGGAAAGAAAAACAGAGACATAAAGCAAAGGAACGCATGAATAGAAAATACCACCTTGAGGGAACTGGAATTTTGAACGTCTACAACATGTTGAAATAAAACACGAAAGCAGGACGGCGAAATGGTGATCAAGAGAATAAAAGAAAAGGGTGTGTCGACAGTTCAATCAAAATCAATTGATCAGAGCTAACCAGAAACTGCATGTACTGTAAACGATGTTTGGAGGGAAATAAGGGAGACAGAGTTACCTGAACCACATTAGCACCATGTTTTGGAGCACAATTTGGTGTCACTCATGGATCCTACAATGGCTGGAGACGGTTCGGCCGGGATCTTAGATTATTACATTAGTAATCAATAACAGCATCGAGAAAGGCAAGTAAGCGTTGAAGGAAAGGCCAATTTGACATCAGCAAAGGCTTTTGTCGAGGAGACTTCTTGTTACTATTGCTGTTTACAGCAATGCTGTCAACGATCCTGGTTTTGAGTAAGTTTAAGGCTTGTTATAGACTACAGAAAAACAAAATTGAACCTTCTACTGTTCATGGATATCTTACGAGCGAGAAATAAGCAACTGTTCAAATGATCAGAATCTTCTTTCAGTACATTCAGATGTTGTGTTGTCCTTTGGAATGACAAGAGGAACACAAGTTGACAGTAGTGGAATCTAGCTACCAAATGACCACTGCATTGGAAGTGTGTTCCGTGAAGGCTACAAGAAACTTGGTATTTCACAAAAAGATCAGATGTTGACCACCAAGATGAAGGGAAAGATCGTAAGAGAATAGATCAGAATAAAGAGAAACTATGTAGATCCAAATCGAATGGAGGAAATTTGATCGGTAGTCAGATCGATTCCCGATGTGTAAGCGTGATGCGCTACTGTGCAGGTGTTATGGAATGAACAAAAGAGGTACTGGTCAGTATAGATATAAAAACTCAAAAGATCATGGCCATAAACGAACACCTGTACACAAGAAGTAATATGGCTAGACTGTATTTTGCAAGCAAGGAAGAAAGGAAAAAGAATTAATTAGTATAGAAGACTGAAGAGTGTGTAAGAAAAGAGAGTCATTTACAAAATATACCCTACGTTTATAACGATGTCCATAGTTAAAGGGGAAAAAAGAGTAGGAACAAGGTAAAAAACATATATATATATTAACCTGGGACAAGACTACACAGACAACAAGTTGAATCAAAGTCAACCAGATATCACTCTTGCACGGAAAGAGACCCTGGCCTAGAGTAGACAGTGATTGATATAGCAGTGCCAGCAGATCAGAAAATTGTGAAGATTAAGGAAGAGAAAGTTAATAAATATCAGGATGTGGTATATAGCAGATTATGTATCTAATGTTGTTCTGAGTTTTAATTCTCATTGCTGCTTCATTACATTTCTAAACGTCTGTCAGCTTTGTTTACTCTTATGATTCCCACGATGATCCCTTCTTCGGATCTAGACGCAATACTTCCAGCACTCTGTCGCCTAAAACAACATTAGATACATAATTTGCTACATACCAGATCTTGATATTTATTAACTTTTCTTGCTTAATCTTCACAATTTTCCGATCCGCTGGCACTGCTATATCAATTAATGTCTACTCTAGGGTCTCTTTTCGTGCAAGAGTGATATCTGGTTGACTATGATTCAATTTGTCCCAGGTTAATATAAATATGTTTTTTTATCTTGTTCCTACTCTTTTTTCCCCTTTAATTATGGGCATCGTTATAAACGTAGGGTATATTTTGTAAACAACTCTCTTTTCTTACACACTCTTCATTCTTCTATCTCAATTAATTCTTTCTTCTTCCTTCCTTGGAAAATACAGTCTAGCCATGTTACGTCTTGTGTATAGGTATTCGTCTAAGGCCATAATCTTTTGAGTTTTTATATCTATGCTGACCAGTATCTTTTTTGTTCATTTCATAACATCTGCACAGTAGCGTATCGTACTTACATATCGGGAATCGATCTGACTACCGATCAAATTTCCTCCATTCGATTTGGATCTACAGTTTCTCTTCTGTTCTGATCTGTTCTCTTTTGTCTTCATCTTAGTGGCCAACATTTGATCTATCTGTCAGATACCAAGATTCTTGTAGCCTTCAAGGAACACATCTCCATCTCCAAAAAAACTAAAGCGAGCCAGAATTCCACCACAAGATTTAGTGCTATTTTATACGACACGTATAAGATCAGTAATTGATTACGCTATGCCTATTTTTTATCATGCGTTTCCACAGTATTTGACGAATGATCTTGTACGCTTAGAGAAAAAGGCTGTATCTATTATTACTTCAGGCATTTCTGCAGAATCCCAGGAGTTGGGTGTTTCATCTGTTTTAGATCTTTATAATCATTTATGCTTTAAGCTTTTTAATGCCATCATAGCAGACCAGGCCAGCCATGAACTGGGCGTATTATTACAACCTGCGTACCAACCAGTTTATAACACAAGAAAACAGCGTTATTTAAACATTCCAAATCTTAAAACTAATAGAACAAGGAACACTTTTATTTTTAGTTATCAAGAAAGTTTAACATTTAGAATACAAATGTATGTTCTAACGAATGTATATTAGATATACGTTTGCCTATCTAGGCGGTTTCAGCCATCATTATCATTAAAAGATTTTTTAATCATAATATCATTTATTAAATATAGATTATCATATACAATTCATATTATTTGTAAATAATCAGGTAATTCAGCCGTGGGGCTGCAATGCAATTTTAATAAACTATCTATCTATCATATGTAGTTTTTTGGTAGCTAATTTCCACTATTGTCAACTTCTATTCCTCTTGTCATTCCAAAGGACAACACGACACCGGATGTATTGAAACAAGACTCTATTCACTCGAACAGCTGCTTATTTCTCGCTCGTAAGATATCCATGAATGGTAGAAGGTTCAGGTGTATAACCCTGTCTCCCTTATTTTCCTCCACACATCGTTTACAGTACATGCAGTTTCTGGTTAGCTCTGAACAGTTGATTTTGATTACACTCACTATCTTCTACTCTCTTAATCTCACTTCCGCCGTCCTGCTTTCATATTTTATTTCAACATGGTGGAGACGATTAATACTTTTTATTCATGCGTTCCTTTGCTTTAATTCGCTGTTTTCATTTTCAATCCTCCTTAATCTTCACTTCAGTTTCTTCTTTGAGCCCTTCTTTCGCCATTTCTCTCAGTCATGACATACACAGCGGCATGTATAAAAAAACCTCGATTCTATGATGTTTTTAGTTTTTATTCTCATTGCTGCTTCATTACATTTCTAAACGTCTGTCAGCTTTGTTTACTCTTGTGGTTCCTGTGATGATTCCTTCTTCGGTTTTAGACACAATACTTCCAATACTCTATCGCCTAAAACATCATTAGATACACAAGTTGTTTTGTCTTTTAGGTTAAATTTAAACTTGATTTCTGGGAGAGATGATGTAATTTTGAAGTCAAAATATCGTTTAGTACAAGAAGTTTCTTTGTGAATAAAGTTGTTAATTTCCTTATCATTTTATGACAATGTGGCAAGTTTTACGATTCTCGAACCGATGGACTCATCCTACATCTTCTGATGTATTAAGAAATTCTTCAGTTGTATATGTCTTGTTGTTAACAAACCACATCATCTACCCTGCACCGAAAAAAGTGTTGTTAATGATCTCAATTTTGGCCTCTTGTTATTTAAGGTATTTGCTTCTTACCGGTGGACTGCGGAGAAGATGTTTCATTTAAAATATTTTGTCTCGGGAGTTTGCCCGGATTTTTGAAAACTTCGATTTGAATTTTCTTTCACTGAAAACGCAATATTCTCGTGCTGTGTGTTTAAAAGAATCTAATAGATGTCTAGCTTTGACTCAGTTTACCCGGTTTTTTGTAAAAATTTTATTTGGATTTTGTTCCCCTGAAAACGCAATTCTTTCATATGCTATATGTTTAAAGACTCTACTCGGGTGTCTGGCTTTCAATGCAATCTTTTAGGAAAGAGGTTATCCGCATTTTGCCGTCAACCAAGGGAGAGAGCATCAGAAAATATAGGTGACAGTTATCCTATCTATACAGGCGGCCATCAAAAGAATAAATAGTCCCCGGAGTTAGCTTTTCTAATAGACGTTTGAAAGCACACTTGCTGGAAAGATGGGGTAGTTACACTTGCCTTTCGAAGGAGCGATCAAAAGAGAGTATTGCAGCTGGGGAGAAGAAAAAGGTGCGTAGACAATTGCGGAAAGCAACAGTCCATGACGATGTTATCTGCAGATTGAGAATAAAACTATACAGCTAGTACTAGTAGGTGTAGTAGTAGTTGTAATGGTAGTAGTAGTAGTAGTAGTAGTAGTAGTAGTAGTAATAGTAATAGTAGTAGAAGTAGTAGTTGTAGTTGTAGTAGTTGTAGTATTAGTAATAGCAGTGTAGTTAGAGTGGTTGTGGTATTTATAGTAGTAGTAATAGTC
>JAOEJH020542485.1:0-17845 GCA_025448215.2 Palythoa grandis
AAGATTTGAATCTCTATACTCTGGATTTCAAGTCAACTATCACTACCACTAGGCCACACAAGCAATCGATGCAAATTTCTCAAATTTGATATCTATTCTTAAACTTGTTCAGCCCTAGTCCCTATATGTCAGTGTTATTTAAAAATTGAACTAGTTTGAAAAATTCAACCCAGTGTAGAAAAATTGAACCAGTTTGAAAAATACAAACTGGTTCAAAAACTTTTAAACCAAAAAATTATTTGAACCATAACACAACTATATTTATAAAAATTATTTTTTATATATTTAAGTTGTGGCAGTACCTTCAAACTAGCAATATATTATACAAGACTGTATGCATTGAGCTAAGTTTACTTTTGACCACATTAAATAAAGCTGCTGCTGCTGATGATGATAGTGATGATAATGACTCCATCTTATAGCCAGAAGGGTAAAACAATGTCCCCATACTTAACAAGAGCATCTCTTGTTGGAGATATTTGGTTACTCCATAATTTCCAATAGCTTGAATGGAGTCCTCATTATATTGTGGTTAAAGTTATTGTTAGTAATGAAATTGCTGATTCAAGAACAAGTTTTTGCTTTTAGGCAGTTGTCACTTAGCATCACACTCCATCCCAGTACTGGTGATGAGGAACATAAGAAATATGTTTGTCTTACACTGGACATTGAATTACCACTTGAGGTAATGTGATAAGAAAATATATAATTATGTCTTTATTAGGTTTAATTAGTAACTTTAGGCTTAAAGTACCGAGTTCTAGATCGATAGGCCAATGAAAATATGATGGTGGAGTGGACTTTCACTTTGGCAGTGCGATGTCGCTTTTCTCCATCACCCACTGTTCTTTTGAGTCTCAAGTGATTTTTAGAGCTTCTAACAATGTAAATTTTCAATAAATTGCTGAGAATTTTGAGGTTTTTCCTTATTTTTGAAACACTTGTACACATGTGAAAGATTTGCTCTTGTTGCCAAAAACAATAAAACTGAGCCAAATTGTAAGTCAGTGATATTATGATCTTGTTGTCATGGTGCTTGCCTTCCACCAGCCAATCACAGCCCAGAATTTTTAATGATATGCAAATTTAGGCAACCTTTTCAAGGGTTGCACCTTTTTTTGTTCCCATTAAGATCAAAAGAAATACAATGTCAGATGTTTTACCACATGATTGTATTATTTATGATTATTATTAGACAGAATATATTTCTTTTTCCAGTATCCTAATGTCTTGCCATCAATTGTTATCAGAAGTCCAAGAGGGCTGTCTGAAGCCCATGTAAATAGGTAAGAATGCCAAAAAGTCATTACAAAATGGAGAGGAAACTATGGAGTTTGAAATAATAGATTTACATCAATGAAGCTTGAATGTACAAATACTGTCAGTAACCCCTAGTATAATTATTATGTGAGAATTTAAATCTAGGCACTCCTGCTAGCATTCACATTTCTTAATAAGTGAAAAGAGCCATAGCTGGGTGAGGCAGAGACAGTTTCCCCCCTCCCCCCCCCCTTCCTTCCCTCTTCCTCCTCCAAAATTAAATTGGAAAATTTTATGAGAACCAAATAGTTTTGGCTGGAGCACTTAAATGTTTCCTAGAAAAGTACATTTGCCCCTTCCCCTGACTTTTTAAAACAGTTCTAGCTGTGGCCTTGGTCAAATTATGCACAGAACTTTGGATGAACTCAATATTCATTTTTTTAATGTGTAATAAACATTTCTTAAGTCAACCCACTGTCCACTGTGATATTTTCTAGAACATGTTATACAGCTGTATGAAAGGGGATGTTAGGTTTATTTGAAATATGATGCCTTAGTATTGCATCTTGAGAGAATACTCATTTAAATGATGCTTACTGTTAGCTAGTGGGATTAATGATCATAATTTGAAGCATTTTAAATGAAACGTTTGGGCTGACACTAGGAATTGGATTTTGAGAGTTTAACCTCTATAAACTTGAATTAAGAGTTTTGTTTTTTACATCAGTCTGTGCAGATAATGTATCGTTAATTTGTGATGTTTTCAAAAATAAAACTGTGGTTATAAATTACTGTTGCCTGTGAATGGAATTGACATTCATGTATCATTGTCATTTACTTTTAAGTATTTTTGACAATCTGCAAGAGCTTGCAAGGGAACGACTTGGCAGCCCTATGTTGTACGAACTAATTCAGGTTAGCATTTACTGACAGTACATATTAAATTCTTGATCTATTTGTAGTATATTAAGATGTTTTGAAGAAAGAAAATTAATTTTATGTTTGCATTCATAATTGTACCACTTAGTCTTGTTATCATACGTTTACACACTTATAAATGCATGGCACTCAAGCAATGGTAATGATAAATATTAAATGTTTATTTGCTGTTTCTCTACATGATAACTACACATCTGCTTTAACTAAAAGAAAATAAGCAAAATTATAGTAAAAAGATAAAAAATATTATTAAGCTTACTAATTTAATATCTGGTAATTATTATGTTATCGGTGCAAAATGTGATGTGGCAGTATTCATTTAATTGGTAGCTGCTTTATGAAATGTATTGCATCATTCTTCAGCTCTTCATCAATAATAGGACAGCTGTAGACAATACCATAGAATTAGTTTCTATATTTTGTTGATTTCTACTCCTACTGTACATGAATGTTACTTATTGATTTCTATTGATACAGTATGCCAAGGATAGCTTGACTGACAACAACATACCAAGCTGTGAGTGTGCAATTTGCCTTTGTCATTTTCAGGTAGGTGCTGTACTGTATGTCACTTGAAACAGGTACATATGGTTTTGCCTAGCTGGTGTCACAATTTTTTATTTGAGGTATATGATCAGATGGTGCACAGATTCTCTCAAGTCTGTGTTGAGAAAATTCTTTCATTCACAGGCTAGGCATAAATAATATTGTCATCTTTTAGCCTTCCCATGTTTGAGTTGTGTCAGGGATGGTCACTCAAACACCAATGGTGTGAACCAAAGGATAGTAGGGTATTGATTCAAGTGACCCATTATTATTATTATGACCCAAACCGGTAGGTCAGCTCAGCATTTAAAATATTGAAACCTGCCCACCTGCCAGGCTAACATAAAATATAATAACTACAAATCACATTTGAATCAAGTATTTTCAATTTTCACAAAAGGATAATGACAGCTTCACAAGAACAGAGTGCTACCATTTCTTCCACTGTAGCTGCTTGGCGAGATTCATAGAGTTCTCGCTAAAGCAAGAGGACAAAGAAGAGGTATTTGATGAGTTTTAAAATTTTATAATTAAATAGGACTAAGTAGAGGGTAATTTGTTTGGAAACCATGAGTCAGAATAATTATTTTTTTTGGATCGTCATTTGGTCAAATGGAGCATAGCCATCAGGAAACCAAAGCTGACCCCAGCATACTGGCAAGTACAGTGTAGACAGCATTAAAGCAGCTAGAACAAATTGTTGTTTAGTATTTTTAATCTTAAAATTTTTCAACTTGGTGGTTTATTGCTTGAATATCCATTAAATTAAATGAAATCTCAATTAGTTCAAAATATTATGTACAGCTGTAATAAATACAAATCAACCTCTACATATACACAGGTAACAGTTTTAAGGTTTCAAAAATTAGTATTCATGAAAAATAATAGCACTGAATGTTTTTATTGCTCTTACTGATTCTGTTTCAGTGTAAACAAATTAAATCAAGATCATTTAGGGTGTAGAAAGTGGCAGTTAGAGCTAGGAGTAAATGATTCAACATCATGTCTAAATATTGCAATCTTTGTCATCATTTCCTATCATTGAGTTATTTTCATGGCATGTTTAGCATTTTCATAAAAATTGCCCAAAATCGTCCTCTTTTTGAATTAACTTGAAGTTGTGATCAAATCTTATCATTCAGTTGAAGCATTCCCACTATTTGCAAACAAAGGTTTGAAATTCTGAAATTTGAAAAAATGATGCTAATAACTGATAACTATTAAGTACTCTGTCAACACAGTGTGATAATTTAAATTTTAAATCAGTTTTTAGAAAACATTGTCAGTGATTTCAAATTGGATATGATTAAGTATGTTATGTTTTTTATTGTCAAGGAAAACTAAATACTTTCAGAACAGTTCCTCATTAGCTTTTTGTTAGTTATTTAATTTTATAGTTAATTTATATATATTTTCACTTTTGGAACATGTTTGAGTCAGTGCAATTAAGTTTGACACCATTTTAACTTTTACAAATTTTTGCAGATTGAGTGTCCAGTGTGCCGCTTGCCAGTCATGTTTGACCTTGATACTCTCAAAGCTGCACTAGTCACAGACACAGAAAAAATTGAGGTGAGGACATCTAATTGCATTGATCAGCAGAAATTTTAAACATGTCTTATAAATTCATTTCTGAGTGATGTACAATATTGTGTTTATTACAGAAGGCATTATTTTACAATTAATTTTTTCTAACTGAAAAATCAAATGAAATGTATTTCATTAACCCTTTAGTTACTTAATTTACATGTACTGTATACATCAAGTCAATCCTTTCTTTGTTCAATGATTTAAAACCAAATTTCTTAAAATGATATCAGTACGGTACTAACCTGCAAATTGAAAAAAGCAATTTTAGGCAGATAGTGACTTGAAGATACAAGATGTTTACTGAATTACTACAGGTAAACATTACATCTAAGATTCAATTTTCCACTTAAACAGACCTAGTTTACCATTTCAGCAGATCACCTATAAACCAAGCAATGAAATAAAACAGCTTCAATCCAAGATGGCTGCAATATATGAGGAGCAGAAAAGAAAAGGAGGAATTATTGATGTTGAACAAGAGAGAAATAAGTTCCTTATTGACATATCGTCGGTAGGTTAAAAGTACAATATTATGGCCCGTCAGTACTTGGATGTACAGTAAATTGAAGCTTTACAGTTTACATGCATCATGTGGCATGTTTGTCAATGTTTCAGTTGTACTGGCAACAACATTTATTCTTCTAATGATGGCTGTTGCCACTACATCTGAAATATCAATAAGCAATAGTGCCACACTTGTAAACCATAAAATGTTGTTTTGTTATGCTGTATAACTCACATGAAAGCCTCAAAGTTAAGGTGATGTTACATGAGGTAATGATTTTTAGTGCAACATTGTAAAATAAATTTAGCAGATTTTGTTCTGCATTGTCCTGTTTGTGCAAATGGTAATACTAAATATCTTTTTTTAAGAATGGTGTGTGTGGTCTTCTCCAGTTGTGTAGATTTTTTTCGTCTAAATCTATGCCTTTGGCCCTTTTTGTGTCCGGAAAGTCTACAAAGTCGATAAAGGACCACATAATAATTTTATGTGAAAATGTCTCAGTTGTGGTCAACTAAGCTGACATTATCAACTCATTGCATTTAAAGATATTACAGATAACTACAGTATTGATACCACTGTATGTTATCTACTATGTTACTTTAGATATGCAGACTTACAGCCTCGCCCTCCCCCTTCCAGAAGAACACTTGTTTCGTATTGCGCACATGCACAGAAAGAGAGACAGAAAAAACCACATGTGATCATGTCATGTGAGAGAATTGCCGTGTTGTTGTTGATTATATAAAATATTATTTATTTCCGAATTCCTGAGTTATTACATAACCTTTATCAGTCAAGTGGGTCTTTTCAATCTAAACTTGTGTTAAGTATTTCAGGATTTTCAGCATGGAGTTGTCCAAAGGACAAGTAGATTCGGCTTTCAAGTTACCCATGGAAAATCTGATTTGTCCTATTGAATGATTCAACAGGTTGAAAAGCACTGTAGCTTGAAGCATTATATACTTTGAAGAAACTGTTTGATTATTTTGCTGGTGCTTTATGGCAGAACTCCTTGCAAAACATTTTCCTGTTGCCTGACTGTGTTTCACCAATATCACCATGCTCACTCTCTTCATACTGTAACCAAATGAATTGTCTTTCCCATAGCTTTTTCTAATTTCTATTTCACTTTGAGCTTCCATAGTCCCAATTACTGTCAGTGGTAAAGTTTCTTTCTTGTGATGTCTTTCTAATTAATGGATTACTAACTCTGAGAACAGGCCTTCTGACAGGGTGCGGAAAAAAAGTTGAAATTGTGCGTGATTTTGGAGGCAAATTGTGCGGGACAAAAAGTGAATTGTGCGGGAAATTGTGCGGGATTGGTCTCCCACTTCTTATCAAAGCAAACATTGAATTCTTCTTCTCATACCTTTTTTTTACCATAACACAGTCAAATTTCTCCTGTAATGGTTAATGTACTTCTAGATTTTACTTCAGCTGTTTTTCATCTTAAACCCCGAAGTGTAGAACCTATTTTTTGTGATTCTATATTTACTAAAGCTGTCAGATGAGCAAATGAAAAACACTCGAGGTGATCGCCCTATAATGCATTGCAAACCTCTAATGTACATAAACTAGTGCCCAGGACAGCGCAAACTGCGACGAATTGTTCTATCGAAGTGTGGAAATTCTGGGATGTTTTCAGTTCAGTTTACAATGGTAAATAGCCTCAAAATTGTCCAAAAATACTCTAGAAGACTTAATACTCGGAAGAAATACCTGTTTTAAATAAATTTTCGAGTAAATATTTGACTATTGTGCGGGATTTTTGAAATTGTGCATTATTGTGCGGGTTTGACCAAATTGTGCGGTCCCGCACCTGCGCACCCTGTCAGAAGCCCTGTGAGAATGTACCTCCACATAACAAAAATTAATGGAAATACTGTACACACTGAAAGAAAGCTAAATATTCATTCATATGTGTCATGTCAGGTCCTGACATCAGCTGTTATCCCATATCTCTTTCTTCTATAATCCTGATGATATCATACGCTTCCATGTGCAACACCTCCTTTGTGTTATCCTGTATATTGTTCACTGTCATCCTCTTGCTCAGACTCCTCCCTTCTATCTTCCCTGGTGTTATTAATCTTTCCGCCAATCCACCTCTTCTCATCACATGTCCAAAAAACCTCAATCGAGTTCTACACATACTTTTTAGCAGCATCCTATTCCTTCCTATTTTCCTCAATACCTCCTCATTTGTGACCTTCATCCAGCTTATCTTCAACATTCTCCAGTAATACCACATTTCAAAAGCCTCAATTCTTTTTCTCATCGAACCACTAATCATTCATGTTTAATGCTTTGATCTATATGGAAATTACAGTAATTAAATGTTCACTACCGTACATTAGCACTGACCAAATGTATCACCTCAGCAATCTTAACCTACTGTAGTTTCAACTCTCACACTTCTATTTTGCAATACATTTCCCATGTTCATGAAAGCTGTCTTCACCTGACCAATTCTTGCCTTTATCTCACAATCACATCTCATATCTGATGTAACCAAGCTTCCCAGATGGCAAAACTTCTCCACCTGTTCTAACATCTCCTCGTGTATAACAAGTCGACATCTAGGTACCTGCGTGTGCCTTCTTACTGTAGATGCAACCAAGCACTTGGAATTCTTCTTATTGAGGAAGAGACTCATATTCTCACTCTTTTCCACCACGACATCTAATATATATTGTGCACAGCTTTTCTTCAGAATCTGCTAATAGCACTGTATCGTCTGCATACAGTACCTGATGTTCATATTCACTCCATTGATCTTAAGTAAAGAACTAGGGAACTCGCGGCAATTTCAATTATAAACATGTGAAATTTTATTCAATTATTCAATTACTTTGGTGAATCTTATTGGTCTAGCACTTATTTTCACAAAAAAAATCAAAGAAACATTGTGACCAGTCTCTTTTAAAGCTCTTTAGCACCAGAGCCTTTTGTACCACATTTTGGCCGAGTTTAAAGAAAATCCACCATGGGGAAATGAGTTTTGTTATCTCCCTAATTCTTACACAGATCATTACTTAATAGCTTTAACCTCATCAATTTCTCACATAATTACCTCGGCATATTTGGAGAACAAATTAGGTGATATTGCACAGCCCTGTCTTACTCCTCTCTTGATATTCACCCAGTTGCTTAGTGTTCCATCAATCCTAATAGCAGCCTTTTGCTCCCAATATAGATTTCAAACCATCTCTAATTCTTTCTCATCAACATCCAATCTCTCCAGTATTTCCATTAACTTCTCATGTCAAACCTTGTCAAATGCCTTCACATAATCTATAAAGCACACATACACGTTCTTCTGCATCTGTATTGATCTTTCCATAATTATTCTCAACAAGTTAGTAGATGGTATTTCTTGTACCTTTAATCCATACTGCTCCTCAGCTACCTCTCCCTTAGTTCTTCCTTTCACACAGTTTATAAGCACCCTCAACACCCTCGGTCATCAGGCTGATGCTTCAATGTAAAGCCAAAAGGCTAAATCCTTTTACAAGTCTAAGTGGCCCATTGGAGCCAGCACTCCTCTTTTGTTTCTGTAGTGTTAAGTAGTCTATGACTCCCCTTGGACGGGACACTAATCCATTGCAGTTTAGCACCCAGCAGAAGGAGTTACACAATTTACTGACCTCGTCAGGATGGAAAGCTCAGTCAACTTTGGTGGAAAAGAAGGTCATATATAACTGTTCAATGCTTGGCAGAGCTGGTGTTTGAACCTGGGAAGTTGTGGCTGGAAGGCAGAAATCTTACCACTGCACCAACCACGTCATCATTTCACACATAATTTAATGAGAAAAAGTGCCATATGACATGTTCCTGCCCTTGCTTTGATCTTACCCTTGCCCTTGTCATTGTTCATTATTCATTATTCTAAACTAAGCAGTATATATTTTTATTTTATATTGCTTTTGCACTTATCTTTTAAATAATTAAAATTGTTTGAAATCTTGTTTACCCTACTAGACACCTCAACAGTCAACAGAGCAGGAGCCATCAGAACTTGCTTTAGTTTTGCAACTACACCTGGATGAAGCTGTGATATCCAAAGTCAAATCACCCCAAGCAAAGGAGCAAGAGGATCCTGGAACAAAGGAAAGACATCCAAAGAGTATTGAAAATCATGGAAGGAAAACCCCAAGGCAGCAAAACTCTTCTAAAGCAAGTTCAAGAAATTCACCAAGAACCACCAAAAAGAATGTCCCTGAGAGGGCACATTTGGATCAAGATAAATGCAAATTGCAAGTGGAGAAAAGGAAGAAAGAAAAAGACATGACTGCTGATAACTACAGCAACAAGGATGACTCTGAAAAAGGAAAGCAAAATAATCAAAATAAAACTGAAAAGTTTGGTGATTCTGAAAATGATGGAAAAGAATGCAGTGTAAATACAAAGGAAGCTTTTGTTAACAACCCTAGAGAAGCTTCTCAGAATGACTGGGAAAAAACTTGCATGAAAGGAGATTCAAAAAAACCTAAATTTGCGAGTGGAGAAAGAAAAAATAATTTCAAAAGTGATGAGAAAAAATCTTCAGATGAAAATATTTGTTCTACTGCAGAACAAACAAGTAGGTCTTTTAAAAGTAATCAAATAAACCCATGTTCAGTTGTTGAAACTTCATACAAAGAAAAATGTATGTCAGCTAAAGCAAAAATGGTGGTTGAAGAAGGTAAAGCTAGTCACTCGTCAGGTGGAAGGAGACGAGGAAGAGGAAGAAGGAGGGAAAGGTATGCAAACCAAGATGTCAGTAGAACAGACAAACCTGATGAAATGGCAAAGCGAATGCCCAAAACAGATATTAGAAAAGAAATAGCTAGTAGTACAATTATTGATGAAACGTCTACAGATGAGAGAGACCAAGAGACAAAAATGGAGAAGTTTGATGGAAGACAGAGAAATGACTCACAACAAAATGAAAAAGAAAGAAATAAAATTGACAAGCCAAGGCATGCGGCACGAAGTGAAGGCAGTGAAAAAGAGTTAAAAGACCTGAACAGACCTCTGACAAATGACAACAAAGAAAGACTATCAAAAGACTGTACAAAAGAGTCTGTTAAAAAGGACTGGCCAGATCTAAAGTCAGATGCTCAAACACAAAGAACAACGGATGAGTGTTATACTCACGAAAAGCAGTCAAAAAAGAGCAAGAATTCTCAGGAACATCAAGACAGTAAGTCACAACCTCTCACAGGATCTGGTACTCAGCCAGCAGGGTGGTCAGATGTGGCAAAGTTGGGTTTATCGTCTACTTCAAAAGCTGCATCTCAAAGTTTTGGTAATAAATCTGATGCAAAGCACCATCATCAAAGAGATCAGGGTAAAAGGCAAAAGAGGGAAAAAATTCCCCAAGGGATGAAAGGATCAACTCATGTTGTTTCAAAGTCTGAAAACCAAGAACAATATAATAAAGTGGAATTATTAGGAGTTAAACCCCCTCCTGGATTTGAGAGAAAAAGTGTGACGTCAGGAGGGTTTAAACCCCCTCCTGGATTAGAGAGAAAATGTCTGACGTCAGGAGGATTTAAACCACCCCCAGGATTTGAAGATAAGGTTTTTGAAAAACCAGTAGGTTGGAATCCACCCCCAGGATTTGAAAACCTTGATTTGAAAGCGGAAACTACAAAGAAAACAAAAACACATCAAAGATAAATAAAAATAATTATATTAGGATTTTAATTTACTGAAAAGACAATAATGATAAAAAGATTCAACGTCTGGAAAGTGCAAAATATATAATAATTAATATTATGCAAGTTATACTTGAATAAATGCAGCCAAGCATTATTGTCCAGAGCTGCAGTCTGAGCATTCAAGTTTACCTTACTGTTAGTAATAAATAAAATAATGTAGTTTTTGCAAAATTTTGTTGTCCAATTAAATATTTAATATATATTAAATATGTGACAAAAATTAAAGTATTCTTTTTAAAATAATCAGGGAACTGATGATATTACAGGGAGAGATAAAGGGAAGACCAGTCAGGGATGAATTACTCTAGATCTAGAAACTGTTTAATTTTGTTACAACATGATGACAAAGCCTATACTTTGGATGCCTAACTTGATGACTAAAAGTAATTGACAACTAAAAAAGCCCATTTGTGTATAGAGTTATTGATAATAAATTATGAAAATATTAGTTAATGATAAAACAATTTTTCTTTTTCGAAAGGAAAAATACTTCTGTTATTGATGTCAAACAGGTGTCTCTTGTTATGGATAACAGAAGCTTTCCTGTCTGTGAGGCTGTCATTGACAACTAATCATTGTCAATAACCATAATTTCAGTTTCTTATCTGTGACAAAAAAACAAACCAATTGCCAAAAAATGATCTTCATTACAAATGGCATCTGCCAAATGAGCCTTTTCTCATTCTATGTATCGTTTCTCTCTGTCTATGCTTTGGTTCTTTGACCTCTACACATTCAACTTGTTTCTTTGTAGCCATGTTAAGCAATGAGGTTGACACATGCATGGTCTTAGTTAGTTTTCCACTCTCTTGTATTGACAGCAATAATTATCGATGGTTTCTCCCGTGTGTGGGAAAGCTGCATCAAGCACTATAAGTTATCAACTTGTAACTTTTATTTATTGACAACCAGTAGCTATTGATAACTAATTAATACCTCATCTGTGGAGGCCCTTCGAGTTTTATTTAAAAATAGTCATGGAAGCAGTTTTTGTGTAGTTATTTACTCAACTCTTCAATTTATAAACATTGATATTATGTAAATTTATAATAATTATAGAAGTAATATTTCCCTCTAAAGTAACCTTGAACTTCAGTTGTTTGTTTCCTTTCATCCTTAAAGTATCAAACAAAACAGCACACATTTGACAAGTAGCGACAATAAAAATTTGGTTTATTTTTAATTAATTTTATGACATGCATACAACTTATAATTAGTACACAAGTTTGTGCTAATGTATGTATGAGTGCTTACCCAATGGTTTCCCGAGACTGAGGGTGTCTGTACTACCACTACTACTACTATTACTACTGCTAGTACTACTACTACTACTACTACTACTACTACTACTACTACTACTACTGATACTACTACTACTACTACTACTACTATGTACTACTACTATTACTACTACTACTACTATTACTACTGCTACTACTACTACCACTACTACTACTGATACTACTACTACCACCACCACCACCACTACTACTACTACTACTCTTACTACTACTGCTACTACTACGTATACTACTACTACTACTATGTACTACATTTGTATATTGTTGTCGATTCATATTCAAAACATTTCTTGTGAAATATCAGAAGCATATCACTTCGATATGCTTCTGGTAATATAAAAATTATATTATATTCAATGATGTTACATATATCTAAACAACGTAACTTTTGTTACAACCATAAGTTATTTTCCTAAGTGAACTTATTTGGCCAAGTGCTGTTAAGAATAATTATTGGGCTAAAATGAGTAATTTTGTTAACCCTTTAAGCCCCAAACACGACAAATGACGTGTTGGCAAAATTCTCCCATGTAAGCTCCATACTTTCTATAGAAGCAGTTTGGGAGAATTTGGCTTTTCAAGTTCCACAGCTTATTCCACTTCATCAATTCCTTTTTCTCATTACTAGTTATATTATTTTGTTTGAGTTACGTAAGGAGAAGTTAGATGTTGATAAATTGCCTGGGGCTGAAAGGGTTAAAAGAGAAATTTAAGCTTAGAGGAAGAACATATTCCAGTCACTTGCTCGATGGTTAAAGTTGACTCCAGGCTGAAAATGGCCTCATTTTGTCTGTTAATATAATTGCACACGGAGGTAAGTGAGGTGAACTGAGATGTTTCACCTGATCAGTTCTTTATTTCCAAATCTCACATGTATTATTATGCACACGGAGATAAGTAAGGAGAACTGAGATGTTTTACCTTATACAGTTCTCTCGCTTGGCTAACAAGAACTCTCATTGTTGTCATTTTTTTCCCATGTTATTAATATCTAACTTGTTATAATTAACCATTAAAGTTGTTTTGTTCTGATTTCATGCCAAGTCACCAGCAAATGTGGCTACGGTTTACAGGTTGACGTCAGACCATATGCTGAAAAAGAAAATAATTATTCATTCAATGGAATTTTTACTTTCTCATTGGTCCAGGGCCTAACATGTGACATACAAATAATAACTGCCTACAAATAAGATACTGCTCATGCGTAGTTTTGACCTGGAAGTGTACAGAATAAGTTTTGTCACTGATACTGTAACTGGAGAACACTGACTGTGGTTGAGGTATAGCATGCAGTCAGCCTTCAGCTTCAACTAATAATGAATCTGCTCGCCACTAACAAACCATGATATTTTGCTCAACCTCATCCAATAATTGTTTAATACTCTCTTTAGAAACTATACTTGTTTCAAATACAGTAATGATTTAGACTGCACATACACCAAGCAAACTAAACCTGTGCTTATAGTACTGTACCAGCTACTTGTTGACTCTTTTTGGAGTGTGAAGTGGGTGATTTTGCACAGAAATGATTTTTTTTCAGGAAGGCAAAGCTGCAAACTGTTGGTTTTGCCTGGTATAAGTAATTTTTAGTAAATTAAATTTGTTTTAGCCAGTTGGTAAGTTCACTTAACAAAAATGTGGTAAATTTGAAAAAGTACTTTTAAAGATTTCTCATGAGCTGGTAGAATGCACACCTGCTTTACATTCTGTTGTCATGCCCTGAAATGACCAGACAAAATGTTTGCTGTTTTGTTTTTTGTAGTGATTAAAGACGTACATTGTTAGATATCGTACTTCACAAACCAAATGTGTTTGACTTCTGAGTTGAACCTGTCCAGTAATACATTAACATACCAGGGGGAGGGGAAGGTACTAAACTATGACTGGGTCCCAGAAGAATTTGTGGCTCCACGGGTTTGTGATAGGTTTCCAGAATAATAATATCAGGGATAAGTGTTTTTTCATGATCTGTTATTTGACCAAAATCAAGCCTGTGATCCCATACCTGGATGCTAGAAATGAGACTGTGACCCATTATTGGCTTAAAACTCAGTCAGACTGTAATTCATTGTTCCACCAAAAATCTCTTTGCGCGATCAGTTATATGTGGTGTTCAAAATAAGACCATAATTCATTATTTTTACCACCCTGAGAACTGGTGTTGGAAGACACGAAGCTCTGCGACCTCTCAACTGAAGATATCCTTGACAGACAGAAATGGAGCTCAAACTTGTATGTAACATCAAACTTACATGAAGTAAAATGGGTGATGATGATGAACCCAATAATTATATAAATATGGGTTAAAATTAAATATTTCAAACAGTACCAGTCCAACAATGCAATAGCTTTAACTTATACCAGGATTGTTTTTTTTCTTTTCTTTATTTGCTTTTCTGATATCTTATTTTTAATTGTGTTTAATAAGGCAAAATTATCAATTTTTATTCTTCTGCATATATTTGGATGTAATTTATGTGTCTAGATGGTGTAAGTTAATGAGAGGGGTTTGGGATTTTCAGTTTTGCAGATTGGGCTATTTTTTGGATCAGTTTTTCAGTTTAGGTGTCCTTTGCTTGCAGTTTGCATTTTTTCCTTTGGGTTTTGGTATTTAGCAAGAATTCTAATGGATTTTCAGATTTGGTATCATGTGTCATTGTGATGTTCAGTTTTTCTAACTGGTTAATCTGGACTCAATGGCAGCACTTCATAGGGGTCAAAGGGAACATTGACAAATTTCTCTTTGAAGCAAGGTCACCATGTGGAAAGGAAGTGCAGTTCAATAATCCACTACTCAACTTTTAAAAGGTTTAGGAAAATGTAAAATGAGATCTATGTATAAAGTTTTGGTTATAATAGGTTTTCTATGCAGTTTTCAGTTTTAATTGAACTTTATTGCCATTTGTGATAAGTTTTTGAGTACATTTTGCAGTTTCTAATTTGCCACTTTAGAAACGAGTGGCAGCCTGGGTTGAGTTTGGTTTTGTAAAGTCTTCTGGGATCGTTATGCAGGGGACATGAAAGTTGATCGAGTGAAAAGAACATAGAGGAAAGTCATTTATCAAAACTTGGAGAAGAAATTGGAGTGACACTAGATGATATATACCTGAAGCAAAACTTGTGAAAAACACAGCTGAACAACTGTCATGTCCCCTGTTATGATCCCAGAAGCCTTTCTGAAACCAAACTCGGCCCAGACTGCCACTTGTTTCTAAAAGGGCCAATAACCTCAAAAATCCCCAAAGATGTTGGAGGCCATTGGCCCATTGACAGTTAATAAGGGGCCCCTCATTAATTGTCAAATCTCTTACCACTCAGCGTACTGGGAATCAGCCATGTGCTGCTCAATAATATCTTTCACTTCCTGTGGGGGGTGGAGTCCATACCTTTCTGCTCTTTCCCATCGCTCCATTCTTGTTATTCCTTCAAATCATACAGTAGTTAAAAGACAAAATGGGAATTAATCGATTAATAGTATTATAAAATATTGCTTCACATAACGTATTTTATTATGCATATTCAATATAAATTAAGCCTTTGATGGAAAGTAATGGCTACTCAACAAAATATTTATCACTGAAAACACTATTTTTGTAGATACAGGACTGGAATAGAAACTGCCACTTGAAGTTGAAGTTGAAAGTTCTGCCTCATTAGCATGGTGTTCTGCCAAAAACCTAGATTGGTAGCTGAAAGATCAGCAAACTTTAGTCAAGGTAACATGTACCATGAACAAACGAAAGAAAACCGAGTTCCTTGAACTCCAAATGTTTATTTTTACAGCAATAGCCAATACGTTCATGAATCATTTATGCTACGAACGTAGAAACAATAAGGCACACAAAGAACTAAAAGAAACAAACCATACCTACCTATGCATGGTCCGTAATCTGATTCAAGATCAAAAGCTTTAAGACAAGCTAGCTCGTTGTCCTTTTTATCAAAGGCGGGAACTGCTTTATAAATGGAACAAGTATAAAGTAATTAGATCAGTCATAACTAGCGGACACGACCGGCCATGCACTGAGGTCGGAAGCCGGAAACATACCTTTACTGCAATCATCTGATGGAGCATCTGGACTCTGAAGTTTCGTTTGCCGAAGATATTTTGTGATAATTTTCTCCTTTTTAGTTTTAGGAAACGAATCGGTGATCAATCCGTTCGACATTGTTGGAAAATACAGTTGTTTCAACAGTCATAAACACGCACACGAGCAGCTCTTATCATCAGCTGTGTAACGACACGCGCGATATATTGATCGCTGCGATTGGTTGAAAATGGAGCACGTTCAAACATGCAAGTTTGTTGCCGATAGTAACACTTTTACTTCCGGTACAACAGACTTCCGCTCACAAGCAAGGTACATCTCAAAAATGTGAAATATTTCGTTTGCCATTGTATATCTGGGGAAAGCGGACGAACAAAAAATAGTATGCATTAATGATCAAGTTGGAGCCTTGATATTGTAAGTCATGAAGGTTACAAAAGGCACTCTCTTCGTCACAAAGTCAAAGAGGCAGTTTTATCCAATTTAAGGGCAAGACCAAAGGCAAAGCCAAAGAGAACTATCGGCCGTATAGGAATCGCAAACATATATATGTGTATGTGGTTAAGGTAGATTTAGCCCCTCCAAAGCTTCTATTGCACACGAATTGGCCCAAATTGGCATTTAAAGTTGGATATCTTTCACTCTCACGTGCCAAATAAACGGGGTGGTAAATCTCTGAATAATCTTAGAAACTGGGGATCAAAATAAACTGGGGCGGGTGGGAATTTTTTACTATATATGGATTGCGATTCAACGTGGCTAAGCCTACTCTCAGGTCCCAAATAAACATGGGGGGGGGAGGGTTGGAATCTTTGGTTAGAATTAATAATTCATTAACGTGTTGTTTGTATCGGTTTTAGACACAGAAAGAGAAGTTCTGACCTACGTAAAAGTTGATTTATTTTAAAACCAGGCAAAAAGAAAAATGTCTCGAAGAAGAAAAAATCCATGAGAAATGAACGGCGCCGCCAGGCCAGACGGCGCTCAGTCTCTCAAAGTGCTCAGCAGAATTATTCACCCAACGTAAAAATTTCCTCAAAATTAATAATTGGGTACCCTGGGTGCCAGAGGCTTTTTTCTTTCTTTTCGAAAGAAGCGAAGAGAAGCGAGAAGACGGGCGAGGGAAGAAGGGAAAAAAACCCCTCTGGGCACGGCCGGTACGAACCTCACTGAATAAAGAGGACGAGGCGATTGACGTGTTTAACAACAAATGTTTGCGAAAAATCTTAAAAATTAGATGGTAACTAAGATTGCGTCAGCACCAACAAGTAAAGCAAAGACAAAACCGGGATAACGGTTTTTATTCGGGTCAAAATGCAGGCCAAAAATCTGGATAACAGAAAATACTGCCAGAAAATTGCGGCATTCAATCTTGGAGTGTCAGAGGCAATTAAGGTATTTCAATCAAGTGATGTATATTATGTCTAATGTTGTTATAGGAGCAGGTGTAATGCGCCGCCTTCTGTGCTGGAGGTCCCCAGTTCGACTCTCAGTGACTCCAAAGTCTATTTCGACTTTCCTCTTATCTGTGTAGCTTTAGTTTTAAATACCCGTAAAACGGAGCACTGATAGAGGGAAGGGGTAAAGGGCGCACTGTCTTCTTCCACTGATACCAGTTCTATTAGCTGAAGGAACTACCAACGTTAAATAAAACTTGTCTTTACCTTTACCATTACGTGATGAAGTCACGAAAGCGTTTTCGTGCACAAAAAAACGTTGGTGGTGATACTTAGTTGCTACGTGCAACGAAGTGCAGTAAATTTTGGTGTAGTTTGTATGTTTTTCGACTGGATGTTTCTTCTCTGTTGCTGCCACTGATGCATTGTACGTGAATTTTATACAAGAAGTGCTAATTTGAATGAAGACAAAAGAATATTAAAATCGCCGCCATTTTGGAATAAGGTGTATAAGTTATACGTATTTTGGAAAATTAAGTTTGCCCATGCAATG
>JAOEJH020543587.1:0-11646 GCA_025448215.2 Palythoa grandis
CCCTCCCCCTACCCTCTGGAAGAAATTTAATAAGGCCCCCGGGGGCTTATTAGAGCGTTTACGGTAAATACCGTTCGGGTAAAACGGAGAAATCACAAAGGAAGGGTGTGGGGGAGGGGTGTGTTATTTTTTACCCACCTAAAAAAGAAGTTGTGTCATAAATATCTTTGTTATATACCAACTATCAAAGTCCATTTTTCTCGTACTCTTATTGGACAAGAGGACATCAGGTGCACGTGAACAAGATTCGCTGTTTCCCCGCAACTAAGCGCTCAGCGGGCAACAAAAAGTAAATTGAGCTTTGTAACGTACCTTGACCTTGGTTGAAGCGGGAAAACCTAGGCGCGCTCGTCACAAAGTAAAAGTTGTTGAACAAGAAAAACAAAATAGGGAGGAGCGTTGATTAAGGTATTTTAAAGTAAGGTTAATTGATATCATTCTTATCGTTTCTTTTGCATATTTAACCAGTTTACGAAGGAGATTTTTTACGGAAAATAAACGGAAAATGCTTAATTTATCATTGTAATTCAGTGTGATTTTAAAGGTTCACAAAACACAGGTTTGGATATTAAAAAAATTTCTTTAAAAGGTACGTTTTTGTTCTTTTTTGATAGTTGGTATATAACAAAACGCTTATTGACCTGAACCTCGGGAAAGCACTATGTTTTGTGTTCGGCTCCGCCTCGGGAAACATCGACGTTCTCGGGACCACAAAACGTACTGTTTCCCTCGGCCTCAGTCAATAAGTGTTAATAATAATCTCGTTTACTCCAGTCTGCCCGTGAAAATATTTGGACCTCAGACCTGAAGACCTCGGGCAAATAATTTCGCGGACAGACCTCGCACTTGGTTATTAAGTTATGTACAGAATGTTATGAAGCTAGGGGCTGTTGGAATTACTGACGTGATATAAAGTTAACGTTACCTATACGTAACTTGCCTTAATAATTTAGTAATAATAATAATAAAAATAACAATAATAATAATAATAATAACTTAGTAATTTAAAAATAATAACTCAGTGCTTCTTCTATTCTTTTAAAGCAAGGCCATCGTTTAAAAAAAGTTGCAAAATTCCCATCTTCAGTGCAAACAGATTTGACCTTTCATCCATTGATGGATTTACGGGGCTTGAATGAAACAAAATGGAGCTCTCACGAACATTGTAAGCATCTTAACAAAAGTTTGAACACATTCCGAAAACAGCAGCAGTTGTGTGATGTTGAACTTATCGTCAAAGGAAAAAAGTTTCCAGCCCATCTGGCCGTTCTTGCTGGAGTAAGCTCCTATTTTCAGAATTTATTCACCATTGACATGAGGGAGAAGCGGGAAGGAAAAGTCGAAATGGTAAAAATTGATTCCAGCATTATGGAAGACTTCCTCAATTTTGTTTACACGGGAGAAGCGTTTTTAACAAAACCAAAAGCCGTAGAATTGCTGAAGGCCGCAAATTACACAAATGTGTTTGGTCTTAAGAACTTGTGTGAAGATTTCTTAATGGAAACTTTGTCACTGGAAAATTGTTTCGCTCTACAAAGACTTGCCGAAGTTTACGACTGTGCGAAACTCAATGCGGCTTGCAGTTCTTTTTTTAAGAAAAACTTTAGAGCAATAATGGAACTCCCAGAATTTTTACAAATGACAGAAAAGGAACTTGAGTTTTATCTTGATAGCGATGATATAGTTGTCGAAAACGAGGAGGAGGTTTACGATGGTCTACTCAACTGGGTCAAACACAAAAAAGAAACGCGGCGAATTTACTTTGCAAAATTATTTAGCTACATTCGTCTTGGTTCATTGTCCAAACATTTTTTGTTTACAGTAGTTTCGGAGGAAGACATGGTCTATAGCAATCAAGAATGTTCAAAAATGGCTATAAAAGCAGCATCTTCATCAGCGTTTTCCAAAACCGACCAGCGACCAAGACGGTGTTTGGAAAAAACCATTCAGTCAATAGTAATATGTGGGGGATGCAGTGAAGATGAATATTTTACGGACAGTAGTTTTTGCTATGCCCCGAGCATTAACAAATGGTGCAAACTGGCTGCTTTAGATAGCAAGCGAAATTCCCACGCCGTCGTTGAACTTGATGGCTTCATTTATGTCATTGGCGGGAAAAGAAGCACGCCTTCCAGCAGGTACACGACAGCTCTTTCAGAAGTTTCACGCTACGATTTTAGAAACAACAGTTGGAGTTCTGTCGCCTCGATGCCTTATGGGACAGCTTTAGCCAGAGCTGTTACTCTCAATGGTTTTATATATGTTCTTGGAGGGTATACGGATGGCGAACTAAGACACGTCATGCAGAAATACTGTCCTACTTCAAACAGATGGAAGCTGGTGAATTCCTCAACTGTTCCGCGAAAAAATGCGTGTTGGTAAGCCTGGAGTTTTAACCAGTTGAAAATGTTTGTACTGTGTATTTCCTCTACTGAAACAATAATCTATTGTTCTGTAAAAAGAAAATGTGGAACTAGTACATCAATTTCCGGTTTTCACCTGACGTCATAGCGGCCATGTTGGTGCCCTTGAACTAAAGAATTTTGGTGATTTCTTTTGTTTAGTGCACCACCTTATTATATTAAATTTCGCGTGGTGCCCATTTTCTCTCAGCTTTAAATTCGCGCAATTTAATTTTGCGCACTTTTTAAGGACTTTTTCGCGGAGTTTGAAATTTGCCCAGAAATCTTTCTTATTCGTTAATTTCGGTCGGATTAACAGAAACACTTAAAGTGCATGCAAGTGAACCCTAGTTTTACATTAATTTCCCAAAATCTATATATCTTTAAAAACAATACCCAAAAACAACTTCTATTCATTGTTTTGCCATTGGAAATTCAGTTTAGTTGTCTCACTGCCGTCGATCACGCAAACATCAGGAGAAAAGATTGCGCGATATTTCAACTTCAATGTTTTTGTTTTTAAAACTTATACCATATGTGTGTGCATTTTAGATTCTTTCCACCGGTACCGTGCGTGGTCGTCAACTTTAGAGCTACTTCCGATTTATCATTGTTGTTAACACCAATTAATTTTTTTTGTAGTGTATCAGATGAGACAAGCATCTTTATTATTGGAGGAGAACTTTCTGGAAATCCAGAACGGGAAGACGAAATGTTAGATTCATGTGAAAAATACACTCCAAGGAGTAGAAGATGGCAGACAGTGGCCCCCATGAGCGCCAAAAGAACTCATGCAGCTGCAACTATTTATAAGCAAGAAATATTTGTTATTGGCGGTTGCGAGGAATCTAATGACCCTACGGGGTTGTGTGAAATATACAATATTCCTCTCGAAAGCTGGAGTCGAGTCGTATCCCTTCAGGTTCCGAGGCGGTGCGCCAGTGCCGTTGTTGTGGATGGTAAGATCTACCTGCTTTGTGGTGAAGACGCAGAAAGACTTTGTGTCGAAGCCGTTGAATGTTACTGCGAAGATGACGGTTGGATTACAGTGGCACAGATGCCGACAGGTCGATCGTTAACAACTGCCTCTAGACTACTTTTTGCCAAGGTCTTCCTTGAAAGCTGTGCAGATTTCCATTAAAGACACTCTCGACTTGTTTTGGTCAACGACGTGGAATTTATTTTATTACTGGCGTTTTCTTGAAATCTGTTGATCTTCGTATTTAACATTTCAAATCAGCGAATTTTTTTAAAAATCAGGTTTTTATAGTCCATCTGTGTTTAATTGATTCCGTTTGTCTCTAGCGCTATTTTAATACCTATGTTAAAAATAGCTGTACAAATTAATCCCGTCTAATTTCTAGAAAGTAAACAAGAACCTAGTTTTTGGATTTATTTTTGTCGAGAATCATAGAAATACCCTCTAATTTTTGCAAGAGTTTTTCATAAACCTGCGTTTTGAAATTTAGCCGCAATTTATTTGTTTTATAGACAGCGGACTTTGAAATTATCGAAACATCAAGCAGAAAAAATGTCTTTCCTTTTTTGTTTTTGTAAAAATAACTAAAACGTAATTTCGCTGACCTGTTTTGTAGACTTGTTCAAACATTGATAACCAATCAATAACGTGATCATGTCCATTCTATCGAGAAGGGAAAACGGAAATAGCAATTGCAATTTTAATTTTTTCTCAAACAAGTTTAGCTAGAAATTGAATTCGCTGCATGATAAAATTAGATATTCAATATTTTCTATAAGAATCACAAAATTTGGTATGAGCCTCGTGATTCTTAGCTTTACCGGTGATTTCAGCCTCAAGTAATTCTTAATGTGATTCTTATCTTAAAAACTATTCTTAAATAAATACTGATACGAATTATAAACATACGGGATAGGGAAAGTTCAGAAATTGGATCTTTTATTGGTATGGATAAAATATAATGTGTACACTGTATATACATATATTTTAGAAGTGCTGAAAAATAAAACTGTAGCCTGAGCTGATTGTTAGATATTTCTTAACTTTCAGGGGATTTTGAGCGTCATGATTCTTATAAACCGGATTCTTATAAAAACAAATATTTCAGAAGTGCTGAAAAATAAACTGAGCCTAAGCTGATTTTTAGATAACTCTTAATTTTCAGGGGATTTTGAGCCTCGTAATTCTTATAAACCGGATTCTTATAAAAAAAATATTGAGTGTATGTCTCCCCTTCAACTTGACGTTTCAATCTTTGTATATAGTCTCTCTTTTAACATATTACGCGTTTTTATAACTACTTGACGTCAAGCGTTGAGTTTTCCAATTAGCCAAATTAAGGTCCACGTGCAAGGAAAAAGAGTATACATACTATGTCCATCATATTGGTAATCAAATCGTTTTGTGATTAAAATGAGTGCGAATTCTAAAAATATTTATGAAACGCTTTGAGTTCTGCCAATGCAACTGGAAAGCGCTTTTTAAGATTCATGAAGATTTAGTCTTGAGACTTGTATGTGACTGAAGAACCATGATTTTGCTTTGAGCTTATACTTAATTCTAGCAATAATTTTAGATATCATATAGAATTATATTTGAGTTACAAGCAGTTTTTTGCCATGTAATTTTAATGCTACGTTGAAAATTTGATAATTTTTTCCAAACAAAGCGTGATATTTTTTGTGTTTCGGCTAATTGTTAAAGGTAATTGAATAGCGCCGAGTCCAATTTGGGAAAATCGCGCGCCGTTTGGCCAAAACGTTAACAGATGTCTGAATGTTTTGCTATGTGAAAGAGAAAAATCAATTAAAAATGCTTTTTGAGAACTGAGATCAGAAATAAATTATACAAAGGCGTTCGTTTTGAAGTGGACTGAGTTTGTTTATTTATTTTTTTCCACCGCAACATCTTATAACTGATAAAATTAGCCGGCACTCACGTGCACTATAAATAGGACGCATGTTTTTAAATCAGTGAAAAAAACTATATTACAGTAATAAAATGAATAAGGCAACGTTACTGATAATAGAATTTTGGAAAATATTAAAACAAGTTGTGCTGCTACATAAAACGTTTTACCTTTGCGACTGTGTGCGTCGGGTTGATTCAATATTTCGATAAACATCCCAATGAAACCGCTTACGTGACCAGAATCAAAGGCAGTGGGCGAATATATTTTTGATTCAATCTCATCAGCAAAAGGAATTTTAGACTCTTAGTCCAATGGGATTTTTTGTAGTCTTTTGGCTACAGCTGTGCTTTTGTAGCACAGAGATAGCCTTTTCCCCCTCAAACACACGACGAGTGTTCTGGCCTAAGTTTATTTGATATACGCCTGTAATTTATACATACCAAAGTGGTTTCTTAAAACGTTTTCGGCAGTAATTAGTATTTCTATTTCTACTGAAAAACAAAATAGAAAAAAAGTACGCAAGAAAACATCAAAAAGTATGCAAATTACTTTGTTCTAAGCTAATATTATTAATGCATTTTTTGGAGTTTTAAGTAATCCCTTAAGTAGTTCGGATTCTGTTTATTGCAATTTCTAAAAATGTCATTCGGGTCTATTTTTCATTTGACACTTATCGAACTGCTTATCTAAACTGTAAATAAAAACTTCACCCATTTTTGCTTACTACAAGCGTAAAGATGATTTCAGCAGTGCTCTTTTAGATTTTTATATAAAAAAAGAAAAACTCGCGAGGCGCAAAAAAAACACATTTTAAGACCATTGGGCAGATTGGATCTTCGCAACAGACATAAAGGAATTAGAGCGAATAAGATAAATTTTATTAATTGCCGCAATATCATTTAATGTTTATTTCTAATTTATTTTCCAGTAACTTGTTGCAGTGATTAAGATGTGAAGCGGTGAAAAATTGTATACGAACGGAATAAAATCTCAAACAAATTGAAAACTTTGTTTATATACTCAGCTCGCACACTGCTCGATGAAATATACATGTTGTTTAAATCAGCATGGAGTGAATTGCCCCGCATTAGTTTTTTTATTATTTAGGATTAACCTTAACTCCTTACTATCCGGTTCCTTAACACAGATTGTTGCAGGCCAGTTTTCGGGGATAAACTGCACTAGTGAAGTAAAGTGAAAATTTATCCTCTATGTACAATGGCATTATATGTTGGTATTTTTTCTTTTGTTAACACACAAAGCCGATAAATCATGAAACGAGTTTGGTGTTTATTGAACTGAAAATTAAACGTTTGATCAATATACAAGACAATCACATCTTCAAATGATTATTTCATATCATTTGTCAAAACTTTGTTAGTTTCTTTTTTCATTCTTTCTCGTTTACAGTTCATCCAGAGCGAACATGTGTTAGTTTTTTGTTTTTATTTATATTTGTATTTATGAGATTCCATATTTTGAGATAGATTATTACTTTCTTGACGTCAAACGATAAAAATGATGCAAATTGCTGTTATAAACATGTTTTGATGTTTTTTACGGAAGCTTTTCTCGGTGTTCTTTTCTTCTTGGCTTCACAAAAAATAATAAATTTAAAACTCGTCTTTATGAAAGAATCGATAACTTTCACATCCTAATTTCAATTCGATTAAAAATTTTGAAAACTGATACTCAGAAAACTTTATATAAAATAATTGATCTCTCTCTCTCTCTCCAGTCTTTCCGCGGCGCGCTGATGCGGGGAGTGTGACGTCATCTGTAATACCACTTTCACTATCAACATAAGTAAGGGGTGACCAAATTTGGGTAGTGCTTCAGAGAAGACGCATACTGAACTCGAATCAACGTGTTATATCCTCATGCTATTTATATCTATTCTCAAAACAACAGCTGTCTCAATTTATTTATGAAAACAACTTGTGAGAAGTAGGAAACGATGGTCTCGAGACTATAAAATAACATCGTTTCTGAACTCAGTGAGCTTCAAGTAAGAAAGTTTCATAGACTGAAGTTGTCAGCAGATCTACCAAAACGCGTTGAAAATGGAATTTATAAATATGCTTGATGATACGCCGACGGGACAACAGCTTCAACGTCGAAACACGATTTGTTCGAGCTCTCTGCCTCGCATGAATTCACAGGTTCTAACATCGCAAATTCTCGACGACTTTGCCCGAGCCTGCGAGAAAGAAGCTATTTGGAAAAGACAATATGAGCAGGCGTATCGCAACTTATATGGTACAAATATGCCGAAAAACACACGTTTTACAAATCTTGACGGAGATGCTACGTCGAAATATCTTAGTGTGGATTCCCGCGTGAGGGCTTCGTCTTTTTAAATTGAAATAATTGAACCGCGTTTTATTGACAAGTATTAAGATTGTAGCTGCTTTGAATGCTGGCGTTAAAACTGCTCAGCTTAAGGTCAAGGAGCTGAGTGATCGAAACAACGTCAAAGTCATCAAAAGACGAAAGGATGCTGCCTTTGCTGATCTCCTCGTAACAAAATTTTCGCACGAGTTACTATCAAGAAGATAACAGAAATTGTGCACTTGCCCATGCTTGAGAAAAATGTTTATAAATTAGTGGTTCCTTGATTTCTTAGTCTACGAATGCGAACCAAATACTTGCAGTAAGTAACAGGGTAGCGAAAAGCTTGCATCAAACGTTTTTCACGGTTTCGCGTGCTTTTCTAATGTAGTCCAACGAAAAGCAATGAACAAAGTGAAACTTCTCTTGGAACGAATCATAAACAATAAACTATTTTCCAAAACCCTCAAGGTTACATCCGTTTTTATTAGCATTTCTGTTATAGGTTTGTAAAGTCCGTGTTATTGGCACAGTTTTCTGAATGAGGCGCCATGTAAAGGCTTACTGAGTGATTGAAAATTAAGAAAGTCCGAACTGTCTCGGTTCAGCGGTGCCAAAAATGAACAACAGCATCAGCATTGAATGCAATTATTAAAATTATTGTAGCAGCTTCGCCCATCCACTGTAATTAAACGAAACAAGACAAGCTGTATGATAGATTAGCTACCTTACAACAATGTTGATACAATGTTTGGCGTGACAACAGGTAACAAAAAGACACCAAAATACAACTGATTTTTGTTTTCGTTCAGAAAACAGTTTCCAGCTACAAGCTTCTAATTGTTCTAATGAATTATGTATAAATTTAAACTATGCAAGGTTTTGTTATTATTAGTTGTAAATACGGTTTGTTGAAAATGAAAATATAGATATAGGCACTATTAATGTGTTGTACATAACATGTGAACGGTTTAGAAGACGTGATTTCGTGTCCGAGTTAAAACCCACGACTAATCACAAAACTCCAAAATCCCACAACAGAAAACTGTCGAAATTCCTTTCACAAAATGATGATTTATTATTCTTTTGAATTTGAAATGCTTACTTGAAGTTATGTAATATCGATCAAAGACAGCTTATTTTCAATTCTTTCATCTCATATACTATGCTAGCAAATGGAGTTCGAAATATTCAGAAACTCTTTTTATCATATCAAGATTCTATTTTTATCAGTCTTTCGCTTCCATTTTGTCCATGTAATTTAAAAATAGTCTCTGATTGGGTTTATAATTATCACACTTTCAAAACAGGGTTAACGTTTCACTTTTGAACTGTTATGAAACAACAACTTGGCGAAAGCAAAACTGCACAGAAAGTATGAAACATTCGGTTTAGCTGAATGTCATTACAACAATGAATATGATGGTTTCCCAAAAATTAAATTTACAATTAGCAGCTGCATTCCCAGCGTGATCTTTGAAAACACGTTTTGCCTGCTGAGTGTCGGGAGAAACAATGTGCTTGAAAGCACGAACAGCAAATGAAATTTTTAATTTGGCTTGTAAACTTTCAAACTGCAGTCATGCGTCGACATCTTGGAATGGCATGTGACAAAAGGAATGAGATGGGAATCAGGGGAGATTCCTAAAACTTGCCAAGTTTTATCTCTGTAAGCCTTTGAAAAGAAGGTTACAAAAGCTTTTAGCCCACTTTATTGAGATAGACAACTAATAGGTCATCTACAGCTTTATAAGCAATAAAAAATATAGATTTGTTGCAGTATTTTTGTCTAGTTATTTAAAGTTCTTAAAAAACACCTTATAGCGCTAAACATTTCAGTATAAAATATCTGACGTCGTCGTAGTTCTTTAGAGCTAATTTAAAACAAAGCGAGAGAACTAATCCGACGTGAAAAGTGGGTGTTTTATAACAGTTTTCCTCAATTCTACATTTGATTATATTAATGTGTTTTACAATTAATAGTTGATGAAAATTAATCTACGGGCAACTTCCTGAGTAATGTTTTTAAGACACGTTACGGCGCCAATCAGCCGACTGGTAAATAATTGCTGTACATAGGTATACTTTTAGTGGAAGTCACTTGTTTACCTGTTAGAGTTTTTTTTTCTGAATTGCCAAAAATTTCAAATTCAATGTCCTTCTAAATTTTGCTCTGACCAAAACTTTAACACATGCAAAACAAAATGTCAACAAAATGAGTTACGTCATGAAATTTATTTAATAAAATGTTGGAACTGTCATTAATTTCTATATCTTTTTATTCAGAAAAACTTGTTTTGCGCACATGACCAAATTGTTATTGTAGTTGAAGTGAAACGATAAGCTCATTTAAGGCAACTACCATTCCGCTAAAATTTTCAATAATTTATTTCTGAAAAAGGGAAATTGTTTATGTCGGTAAAATTTACAATTTTGCGGGCATCCTTTAGTTTTTAACTAGACTGATCTCAAAGATAAACTTCTAGTAAATTAAATTTTTTAACTAGATGCCAGTTGCCTTGCTAACTAGAAAATTTGCAAAAGAATGGCGACTCGAGAAACATAAAAAACCAGCTGACCTTCAGAATCATCTGCCTTCGCAGTAAATTTGCCCACGCATTGAGTTTAGTGTCAACATTTTAGCATTTAATGTTCTTGTCACTTCGTTTTTTTTAAGTACGGTGATAATTCAATATATAGAAAACGTTTGAGAGCTTCAAAGCCTGCAGTGTCATCTCGGTTCGACAGCTGAGCTGCCAGTTCGCCCCTTAGTTTATAGAACTAATACATCTTTACAATAATTGATAGTAATAATGGCGATGACTTTGAAATAGCATTCACTTTTTAAAGTGATGGCAAAAACTTTTGTTATTATAAAGCAACAGACTCCATTTTTATCGTCGTTGATTGTATTATACCATCTTTTATGCCTTCGCAATTTGCTGTCGGATTTTTTGTGCTCTTTTGAGTTTGAGGAAAATAACATCTGTTAATTTTTATTCATTTCATTTACAGCTTACTTAAAAGCCTTTTAATAATAAAAAGAGCGAATTAAACATAAACATTTTTGTTTTACAAGTTTAATAGATAACGTCTAAATGTTTTATAAATTCAAAGAACCAGATATACTCATTTTTATAAAAAAAAGTTTTATGAGAACAGCGCGCGAAGCTCCAACTGGCCTAAACATTAAATGTGTATAAAATACAAAACCTCACACGATAACTTTGGCTTTGCCTTCCGTTTACGTTGGACCTTGGAGTTCTAGTCAGTTGACAATAGAAGTACTGATATCAACAATTAAATTTTTGATCCTTTACATAGCCCGTCCACATAAAAACGATCGATAAAACGCTCATTTTTGAAAAAAACTTTCGAAGTGACTGTTTTTGTAAACGCTAACCTATTGTCTTCGTCTGGACACTCGTAAATGCTAGATCATGTGACAGGTTTCCAGTCCTTTTGAGCCGACAATAATAAATTATATCGTCACTGCGCATGTTCACTAATACCCAGGATGCACAAAACCGTTTGAATCATTTTCGTGTGGACAGGAAAAACGATATGAAAACGATGTAAAAACGATCGTGCGGAAAGAGAACTTTTTAATCGTTTTACTTTTAGTCATAAGGGCAAGGCCGGCGGAGCTCCTAAGTCACCTAAGGCTAAAGATACTCAGTCCTCGTAAGACACGCAAAGTTAGTCGCATTAAGTTGCACAATGACTTGACATTGTTTTTTTTTCTCCTTAAGTCGCACAAAGTCGCCTTCAGTTACTCAGCTGCTAAAGCGGTAGTCTAGTAACCCACAGTATCCCTCCCAGCTGGCTCAGTAGCTCAGCTGCTAAAGCGGTAATCTAGTAACCCACAGTATCACTCCCAGCTGGCTCAGTAGCTCAGCTGCTAAAGCGGTAGTCTAGTAACCCACACTATCCCTCCCAGCTGGTTCAGTAGCTCAGCTGCTAAAGCGGTGGTCTAGTAACCCACAGTATCCCTCGCAGTTGGCTCAGTAGCTCAGCTGCTA
>JAOEJH020544664.1:0-11639 GCA_025448215.2 Palythoa grandis
CGAGCCATAACAATAACTAATAATAACATATTTTTTAAATAATAATAATAATAATAATAATAATAATAATAATAATAATAACAATAATAATAATAACAATAATAACAAGAAGGAAGTGGTCTGATGTCTATTCAGACTACCAGCAAAATGCTGTGTTTTAACTACAATAATAATAACAATAATAATAATTCGATCGTTTCCGAGATTACTTGTCATCTTCAGGTAAATGATAAAATATTTTCGGCAACCATGTAAATGCATATGGATGTCCAAGTTACTCCTGTAAGGAGGTTGGCATTCAAAAAAACGTATTTTTTTGTCGAGATTTCCTTTAAAAGTTCAAAATAAAATCTAAACAACATTGAAACTACCTTATAGGTGACGTCCCCAGAAAAGAGAGGATGGGTGATTAACCCGATGGGGGATAAGAAGACTATGTCCGGTGGTTGGATAATGGCCGCCTTTATCCCCGCTAGCCTTGTCAGCATCCTGATTTTCATGGAGGTGGAGTTTTCTGGCATAATCCTTGACAAGAAAGACAACAAACTTAAGAAATGGCCAGGGTACAACTTAGATCTCTTTGTGGTTGGTCTCCTTGTTGGATTATGCTCTATCCTGGGTCTTCCCTGGATGTGCGCAACACCCGTGCACACGGTATCTCACCTCCACTCCTTAATGCTGATGAGTACCGACCACGCCCCAGGGGAACATGCCAGGCTCGTGGAGGTAAAAGAGCAACGTGTAACAAACATCATAATCCACGTTCTGATCGGTTTTAGCGTGTTTTTATCGCCTGTACTGCGTCTTATCCCAATTGCCGTCTTGTTCGGAGTGTTTCTTTACCTCGGCGTGATGTCCTTATCGCACATACAGTTTCTAGATAGAGTTAAACTCTTGATTGTCCCACAAAGTCATCATCCGGATGAAAGTTATGTGCGCAATGTTAAAACAAGCAAGATGCATCTGTTTACGATCATCCAGGTGCTGTGTGTTGGACTGTTGTGCGTTATCAAGTTAACAGACGCCGCTCCGGGTTTCCCGTTTTTTGTTGTATGCCTGATTCCCTTAAGAAAGTTTCTGGAAAGGTTTTTCTCTGCCGCTGAACTGGAGGAGTTAGACAATGAAGTCGAGGAGGTTTACGATAGTGATATGGATGAATTTGATTCTGTACATGTGCCTGTATGATCATAAGGTGCGGTATTATTATATTGGCGAGCCAAATATGGTCAGAATTTCATATAAATATTACTTATGAATTTGTCTTTTTTAAAAATAAAGTTATATAGGAACCATAATACCACACGTTCTCTGTATTAAATATTTTAGTTTACCTTTTGAAGTATTTTTCATTGATTTTGGTAACGTATAGATCGCAAAATGACTCAATGTTGTACGCGTTTTCGATGAAGAATATAAAACATCTCATGTTAAATGTTTTTTTTGCTCGGTTTTTTGCCTTGATCATCGTAATCGTTTGCCGGATAGAGTTGTTCAAATGATTAGAGCAATGAAATGAGGAAACCGAACTGCTTAAGCTAAACACAAAGTTCACACTCAAAGTTCACGCTTCGCACGTGGGCTGAGATTTGTCAATCTCTATCTGACTCCGAGGGTTTTTCTACGTGTACTCCGGTTTTCCTCCCTCCTTGATGATGTGCTCCGAGGTCACGCATGGTCCGTATAGCGGCAGCCAGAGGCGCCTATATATGCTTTCGGTCCGACCTCGTTGAGCTGTTAGCACAGAATAGCCACCACGTGGAATGCTGTGAAAATTCTTCTTCTTCTTCTTCCTCTTTTTGTTCTTCTTCTTGTTCTTCTTCTTGTTCTTCTTCTTGTTCTTCTTCTTCTTCTTCACCACACACCTCCAAAATTTGAAAAATCCAGGGTTTTCCAGTTCCTTTTCTCTTCTTTGATCAGCGTATTCATTTGCCGGATAAAGAGTTCAAATGATTATAGCAACGAAGTGATTCGATTTCAAATTCAGTGATACCACTTCAATAGACCTATGGGTGTCGCCAGTTAGATTAATAACTTAACACTGCGTGGGAATGTACATAGTTTGACATTTCATTTCGAAAAATACAGCGTTCCCGGTTTATCAGATTATGGTAGAGATTAAGTGACACTGTTGGAACAAAAACGTTCCTAATCCATCGAACAAAATTTATCCACTAGCCATACAACGATTGCTAGTTATGAAAAGGTTTGATGTTGTTGACTTAATTTTTAATTTCGTTTTTCTTTGATTTAGATATATACTTTACATAAAATGTGTGCCGCATCTATCAAGATTACGGACAACTTTAATCCTCTTTCTCCTGGTCAAACGGCATAATCTTCACCGCTATAAAACTCCGGAATCAAAAGATACCTCGTGATTATGCACAAAGATGACATCTCTACCCCCGCCCCTTCCCCCCAGGATTTCTTTCTTGTCGCTCTGTAGCGTCATCGTTACTTTAAAATCCGGGACTTGATAAACTATCTCCTGAGAATATAGATGACACCTGTAACCCACATCTTCCACCAGCGTTTCTCTGTGGTCACTGAGTGTCATTTTTACTATAAAATGCAGGATTGACAAGCTATCTCCTGTCATTTTGGACTCGGATGACAACCCTACCCCCACCCCTTCCCTCCAACGTTTCTTTCTTGCTACTCCTCGTCATCTTCACTGTAATCACTTTCACTTCCAGAGCTTGAAGAGCTGTCCTCTGTCTCCCCTCGATCCGTATATCCTTCTCCCATGTCACTACCGGGAAGCCCTCTCTCGGATAAATTCCATTTTCTCGCTTCCCCTTGAATCGGGTTGAAATGATAATAAGTTAAAAGAAGAATTTTAAGTTCAATGCTAACTCAACTAAACGGGGGAGTGTTTGGCGCAGTGCCAAGATCTCTGCCTCCCAGCCACAAGGTCCGGGTTCACACCCTGGCTCTGCCGAGCGCTGAATACTTGTGACCTTGTTTGCGCCAAAATCGTCAATGCTTTCCATTTTTACTAGTACGTAAAACGCACACCAACTTTTGCTGGGGGCTAATCTGGGATGGATTAGTGTCACGTCCAGGAGGAGTCAATAACTCTCATCCACATAACATTACAGAAACCAGAAATGAGTACCGGCTCCAACGAGCCACTTATCTAGGAAAAGGATTAGCTTGTTTAAATATGTCTTATTTTGCATTGTACAATCTCGATATAACGAAATAACAGGGGCCCGGGCAATTTACTTCGTTATATCGGCGTTTCGTTATAACCGGACCCCTGATATAACAAAGTTAGCGAAAACATTTTAAAAAACAAAACGACTGATATGAGATTGTTTAGACATGTTTCCGTAGTTACATTGCCATCTTCAGTAATGATTTAATATTAAGATTGCAGGGGCGTATAAATACAAGTTAGGTTCAAAATTAATTATACAATAATGTGCGAAATATATTATACAGAAAGCTTCAGATTGACATGTAGAAGTTGTTAATTCAGAGAAGGTTTTTTCCATGAAATGTGAATCGCTTCAATTAAAGACAAAAGAAGCGATTTATCGTACCTGGGTTTAGTTGTTTCTCTCGCTGTTGACCACCCGGGTATCGACTCTGAACAAGCGCATTTCCTTGTATAACGTTCAGTTTAAGTTTAGGGGCACCTCCTTGGGTTTGTCCCAAGTGTACTGCTTGGCCTGGTAGTTGGTCAATATGTGGCTCTATATGATGAGTACAACGTTTTAGGAATCAGTCGAGCTGCTTAAATTCACACAATCAAGGCACCCACTCGTAAGCTCGTTTGCTAGCTGGATATCTGGTTTAAAGAAAGTTTTCTTGATGGTTTAAAAACTGCGTCAGGATATCATTGACTGCGATTATAAATCGAGTGACAATGATTGGATAGTTCCCACGTTTTTCATACTTTGATGATGAACGAAAGAAAGGGTTCGTACACCTTCTAAAATTGAAAAACTCCAAGGTTTTCTAGGCGTTTATCGTGTTTTCTTCAAGCACTTTTTCGGGGCTTTTCTAACTCAGAAAACAGCCCACTTGCGAATTACGCTCCATTGCTCACAAACAAAACCTTCAAGTCGACGGCAGCGTGGTTGGTGCAGTGGTAAGATCTCTGCCTTCCAACCACAAGGTCCCAAGTTCAAATCCCGGCTCAGCCGAGTGTTGAACATTTGTGTGACCTTCTTTTTCGCTAAAGTTGACTCAGCTTTCCATCCTTACGGTGTCGGTAAAATGAGTACCAGCTTCTACTGGGGGCTAACCTGCGATGGATAAGTGTCCCGTCCAGGGGGAATCAATGTCTCTCATCCGCTTAACACTACAGAACTCGGAGATAAGCGCCGCCTCCAATGGGCCACTTAGGCTCGTAAAGGGATTTAGCGAGGCCAAGTGCTCATTCTGATACATGTACCGTATAGTCCACAAGACCGATTTAAATTACTGCTTCAAGAATCAACAGAAAGCTACTAATTCCAGGACCCTAAGAAATTTCTAGGGTTTTCTAGGATTTCCAGGACCTGTAAGAATTCAACAATACCTCCTAACCGAGACTAAGGTTAAACTGGAACATAGAAACGGAAATAATTATTATAACAACCAAACCTGGTCGGGTCTTGCCTCCAGTGCTTGGCGGCATCCTCCAGTGTGTCTCATCCTCACTGCTGCTAGTCGCTCCACTCTCAGGCTCACTGTTGTCGCTTCCACTGCTTTCTTCGGGGCTTTGCTCACTCACGTTCAATGGCTCATCATGTATCCGATTTGCACTGGCCTTTACTGCCTTCACTCCAATGCTCTGTGCAGCAGTGCTGTCGGTAGGTCGGTCAGCGGCATTTAACACACTTCTATGCGTGTTCAAAGGACTGACGTGTGGCAGAGGTCTCGACGCATGCGCTCCTGGAGATGGAGAGAGGTTTGCTGGGAGCTTAAGTACACGTGACGGAGGGCTCAGCCCCATTTCTCCAAAGCTGGTAAAACCAGAACTCGGTTCATCTTCGGGTAGGATTGAATGAGTACCTTAAACACGAGCAAATTACTCGAGTTGAGCGCAAAACGCCCAGGCTGTTAAAAAACTGGTAGACTACTAATTAATGATGAATTAACAGCTTAGTAAAGAGTTAACACCCACGTATTTCTACTTGTTTGCTAGACTCTGCCTCGTTTTAGACTTAAGCCATGCTCTTGCGAGTCACATATGTTAAGATCATTAACAAAAGAATTGGTTGTCTAAATCGCGTGTGGTGTCTGACATCATCTGTAGGGTATTCCCTTTCGTCAAAGGCCGCTTGTTTACCGCCTCATGTTGCCAGAACACACGCGCTATCCTCTTGACGTAACATTGTCAGAAGAATTGAAAAACTAAATAGTAAGGTTCTAAGATAAATATCGAACTTTGAGCAAGTATTCTTTTTTGTTTCTTCTCTGAACAATGCATTAGCCTGTTTCAACTAAGTCTGAATATATTTTCAGTAAGGACACGAGTAAGAAGTAACAAAATTTAAAGTAGAATTTTTTGATTTTCATACCAGCAATAAATCAGCCTATGCACAATATGTTTAAGTTTTAAGCAGTGATTTCTTTTGCGCTACAATACTTCATCAACTGCAAGATCAAGAAACAAAACCCAAGAAACACTTCTACATTTCCCACGTGGAAATTTTGTTCATAAAAGCTCATGAAACATTTTCACCATGTGAGAAATGCATTAGTGAACAAGGGAGAAACAAATTTATGCATTTCAAGTTCATTAAGTTTTAGCCGAGAAGATGAACGGTTTAGAAAAAATTGCAGTTAGCACCTTTCTGCATTCCACGCCACTGGCCTGCCTGCTTCTTCTCACTCGGACAACTACTTAAAAGAAAAAGTGCTGAGTTTCCACTCAGGCAAATACCTGGCAGGTTAGGATCACCACGTGACGTTGAGATGATGACAGATACTTTAGGATGGGTATCGGAGGGTAACTGCGCATGCTCCATGCCTTTTTTCTCTTGACGATGCGGCTGCTTGACAGATGGTAACTCAGTTGAGAGTGACGTCAGACCACGGATGGCAGCATCTGGGTCGATACTAGTCGACACAGATGAGTGAGTGGAGACTGGGGTAGACTCTTTGCTCTTCTGATTACAAACATATAAAATGAGATGATTAGTTTTCAAAAGAAGGTAGTTCACGATTGCAGAGTAATAAACAGAGCTAGGTTTGTTATGAGTTCTTTCAGTCTTGACTTACAACTGATTAAACAAGTTAGCTTTACAAATGGTACTGTTAACTGTGTATGAATATGGAAATAGATAGAAAAAAAGAATATAGAAATAAATAGGAAAAGACCAGCTACATAAAGAGTTGAAAAATAAAATATATTATTATATGACCTTGCAACTTCCTGCATTCTGATTGGTCGACGTGCGGTCCATCAAAATGTGTATTCGGACCACGGGCTGTATACGTGCGTATTCGGACCGGTTTCCTGGATGTACCGGTGCGAGACTCAGATTTTGAACAGGATGATACGTGCAAAACTTGCAAACCTTTTAAGAGGAGGGAAAACATTTTCCCCAAAGAAAACTTTCAGCTTGAATTTCACTTTTAAATTTTTCTTAAAAGAAGCAAATACGGATGAAGAGTATTCTCCTAGCAAACTTTACAATCCTGACAAGAAAAATAGAAAAACAAAACAAATAGCCTACAAACTTCTGGCCATATAATAAAGGATTTATCGCTGTGCTCAGTCCGTACTGTCAAGACCTTAGTCTGATATTTTTCCCTACAGACCTCGCGCTCGGTTAATAATGTCTTAGAAGTAAACAGCACGCTAACCTGGAGAATTTAGAACTGAATAGCACGCTAACCGTGGAAATATAGAGCTCAATATCACGCTAAGCAGACAAATATACAGAAGTGAATACCACACTAACCAGACCAATATCAAACTGAATGAAAAGCACTACAGTGCAAACCCTCGACTCGGCTCAAACACTCGTCCAAGTCTTTCTTCGCCATGAAACAAAATTGCCGGCTGTATGTAAGGCTGTGAACGGATTTTGTTCTGTATCTCTGCAACGGAGCGGTTTCAGAGAAAATCCCACACATTTTTTGACCTTCGTCTCCCGCTGAGTACGTGACATCGTTTTCAGTACGAACAAACGCTCCATAGGTAGAATTTGACTTAACAGGTTAATAACACGCAAACCAGATGAACATAGAAATAAAGAAGACGCTAGTCAGGGGAATACAGAACTGATCACCACGCTAGCCAGATGAATTTAGAACTGAATAACACGATAATCAGATGAATATAAAACTGAATACCGCGCTAACCAGGGGAATACTGAGCCGAATACCACGCTAACCAGAAGGATACAGAACTGAATTTTTACCACGCTAACCAGATAAACATAGAACTGAATTATAAACTAACCTGCTGCCGAGGAGTTTTAGGTTTTGTTGCCCTCTTCGCTCGAGCTGCCGCAGCGTTCGCTTGGTGGATTTTCTCTAGGAGGCAAGACGCACTTCAGTTCGGGTTATCGTGATGACTACATCTAAAATGACTAGGTTCGGATCAAATTTCCCGCTACACAAGCTTCTTACAAGAACAAACGTTATAAGAACAGAGACCCAAACTTGATTCAAATTTAAGAAGAAGCTGTAAATATTAAATTTGGAGTCAAGCAATTTAACAACAGAGGTCTTGAATGTTTACCGAAGACGTTTTAGAGGAGGCTATTTTTCATATTTCTCACTGGTGTTTCTGCTCAGCTGCAGTTCTCTCATTCAAATGTTGTTAAACAGCTCGCAAAAGTTTAATTCTTCATTGATAAATAATATTTCATATAAACCTCCTGACCTGGGATTCTCTTTTTCTCTCACCTCGCAAGGCGGGAAGAAGATAGGCCCTGGATCTGCATTTGGTTATCTATTCCCCTGACGTCATAGCGGCAATATTAGTGTATCTAAGAAGACAATTTTGATTTCTTTGTCTGGGCACCAACAAGGCCGCTCTGTCTTTTCTTTTTTTCCTCTAAGGATTGTAAGAAAGAGCTCCATACTAAATTTAAATAAAATTAGGATTAATCAGTTACGAATATATTCACTAAAATACAAAAAAAAAATTATGTCGTTAACTTGTAAAATTCCCGCACTTACCGAATTCTTCTTCCGTTCTGTGTCTGTGTAGGTAAATCCAAACTTTACGATTACTGTCGTATTTCACACATGGGTCTTTCTCATAGTGCAGGCGGTCGAGAGCTCCACTGACAACAGTGTGAATCTACATAATGCAGCAATCAAAACTAAACATAATTATCAATAAAATAACACTAGAAAAAAACACTGTAATTGATCTGAATACTATTTATCGGTCCTTCAAATACAGTGGCACAAATGTTCTGAATACTGCTTATCGGTCCTTCAAATACAGTGGCAGGGCATTTTGTTCAGAAGCATCTTCTCTGGGATAACTTCTTTATTTTCTCTCTTGCGCTGTTTGAAGTAAAACATGTTGAACTTTTGAGGAAGATGAGCTCAACTGCGATTGAACTCAAAGTCACTCGACGTCCGACACTGCCACTCCTTTTTCATAATAATATATGCAGCTACACTGTTAAGCAGTATGTAGGAATAAATTAAAGGAAACCATTGTCAGTAATTAATTCAAATTTGACTCCAGTTGTTATCAATCAGCAATATCTCGAGAATAAAACTTTTCGTGACTTCAGCACTTGATTGTTCAACAAAGCGTTATTGTTCTATACCGACATATTTGCTATTCTCGCTTTTTCTTCTCAACAGTAATTGAACGGAAATAGTTTCCACTACCTTATGTCCCACTGTTAAAGATTCTCGGGTCAAAGCAATGTCCAAGCAAAACAACAGCAAAATCGAATTTTGATTAATTGTCCCCTAAATAAGAACTACAGCTTATATAATTAGGCTGTTGTACCCTGCTTCATGAGTCACACCAGCACGTGTACCTGACTGTCAGTAGCATCAGTGTTGAGAAACTGAGAATCTTTCAACAGCTCACACACCTGCATTGGAAGAAAAACTAGGTAGGGCTCATTTCATGTTTGTTGACTGAAAATGATGACATGAATAAAAAATGACACAAACTTCCTACCTCGGCCCGAGTCCCCTCTCCGTTAGGTAACCTGGCAGCAGCATCTCTAACCAATGTGAGTATAGTGACGTAAGGAGGACGATTAGATATCAGGAGGGAATGCTCTCTGGCCTTATTCAGCGTACTGTCCTTGTTGAACACACCCTAGAATGTAAGAATCATGAATTGGGCCATCTATTTCATTCTTGCATCACCACCCGAAATCTGTTACAGTATATCACCGTCATCATTATCATTATCATCATCATCATCGCCATCATCACCGTCATTATCATCGTCACCGTTACCATCACCATTATTACACCTAATTATCATCACCTACATCATCGTCACACCATTATCTTTATAGCCACCATCACCAACATTAACAGAATCGTCATCCAAACCATTATCAATACATCACCTTCTTCACCCTATCATCATCATCATCATCATCATCATCATCGTCGTCGTCATCGTCGTCACAATGATTATCATCAACAGAAGTATCATCATCTTAATAACTGTTACCATCACAAACATAATTACCATCACATCAAAACCATCATTATCATCGCCATCATCACCATTATCTCCAATTACCTTGACTGGACCAACGATGCTCTCAAAGCCATGCATCACAAAAGTAAACGCCTTGTGAGGATTTTCATACCGCATCAGCTCCTGTTGGAACGAGACGAGAAGCACTATAACTAAGGTGACCCCTTATTCTTAAACACAACGATTTTAATCATTTATTCATTTACATGTTATTCATTTATTCTTGTTTTTGTACTTATTTTAAGATTGCATTGCATGGCAATATATTTCCAGCTTTGATTTAGAAGTGGAATTTTTTTACACCTTTATTCAATTTTACTATAAACAAATACGTCCTCTATATTAACAAACACAACAGCCTAACACCAAAGAACAAACAGTGATTTTAAAAATGCTTCCGTGTGGATACGTGTATAATTACATCATTTTTCTTTATAGTTACTCCCTCCAGTGCGAAAGGATTCGAAATGATGATATTAACAAATTACACAACACGTGAGAACTTTCGCCACTTCAGGATTAAGTAGGAAAGTGGAATTTATAGGATTTGGTAGAAAACGTTAGACAATAAACTCACTTGTCTCCTAAACTCCTGTCGTTCTTCGTCTGTGCTCGGCCTCACCACAAAATCAGTTTTTCTGTAAGGTTATTTAATTAAGTACTTTATTAACGGACGTTCAGCTGATGCAATAAACCAAAGATAACTTTGTCTGCATTATCCACAGAAGCGACTAAACTGCAAAAAATGACCTTATGAAATGACTGAGCTGATTTAAAGGTTTTAAAAGTTTGACTCTTAAGTTTTTACCGAAACATGTAATATTTGCACTACATTCTACTGCCAGTGTTTTAGAAACCTCGATCTCAAATTAATAATAATCATTTCAAACTTTCACTAGAGTTAATCACACGTTTAATAATTAATGCTGTGCTGATCATGCTGAAGAGAGAGACTTAAACACGACTTAAGCAACTCTCAACGTGCAGTTAATAACTTTATTAACAAAGTTAACTAGAAGATTGGGCCTCAACTTAACAACAGGCATTGGCATAAACATACTTACACTCTTGCTGCAGGTAGGTTGTTTGTTCCCCCTGCACTGTCACTTGAACCCTTCAGTGAGGTAAAACATTCAATCCAAGCAAAATTTATTTACATCAAAACATCCAACTGGTCAGTCACAAACAAAATAATATCTACAGATTGATGGAAAAAATTGCACCAAAACGCAATTTTCCTTAGTAGTTACACAGGCAAATCTTGAAATTCATATTGGTAATGAGATACCTAAACTAGAGCAGCTAAACCAGCAGAGTGTCATCTAGCTATCACCAGCTAATCAAAGAAAGCATTATATAAATGTGAAAAAAATTTCGTTTAACAGTCAATCGAAACTTTTCTATCTTACAAATAACTTAACTCTTTCACTTTCAACAGGCTCTCAACGATCACTTGCTTAACTTGCCTTTTTTACCACCAGTTTTTCCTTCACCAGCAACCATTCTTGACAAAGCGTAGCAAGGTCATCATCTGAATCTCTGAACGAACCTGGATAAGTGGAAAAAAACTGCTCAGGACCTCATCAGTACCATTATCATAAACACCATTATCATAAACACCATTATCATAAACACCATTATCATAAACACCATTATCATAAACACCATTATCATCGCCATCATTATCATTATCATCAACACCAACACCAACACCAAACCCATCATCATCATCATCATCATCAATATTAGTATTTACCAAAGCCACTGATATCCATTTTTGCGAGCTCTGATTGGCTCCCATAGCTCGTGATATCCACGGCTATTAGTTGATTTTGCGGTGGAAGTCAAATTGATAGGAAGTGCGCATGCTCAAAACAGAAAAAAGGTTTACATTGTTTCTTTGAAAATAAAATGCTTTTTGTCCAAATATTTAGGTAAATATTAAAACAACTATCCCCCTCAGGGTCGGTGCCTAGTGCTAAATATATACAGA
>JAOEJH020545761.1:0-11633 GCA_025448215.2 Palythoa grandis
ATCTCGCTTTTAATTCCTTGTTTTTATTACCCCTAGATTAAGAAAAAATTAAGAAAAAGTTTAGGCTGAAGTTATTAAAAACGTAGGAACAATAAATGCCTTAATTGGCAAAATTTACTGGTTCTTATAAAAAAAATTGTGTAACGACTACAAAAAATTAGTTTTTTTAGTTGTCGATTGTTTGGTTGACTGCTGTCTTTTAAGTGTGTTTCATTAATAGCATAATTTCGTAATTGATTTACTAGAGCCACCGTGCGACGAGTCATTGAATTTTTTATATGTAGAAGTTGTTCTAAAAAGCTCTTTTTGCTGGTATACTTCAATGTTTTGTTGCTACGGTTGAGCCAGAGGACCGACAGGACCGCTGCCACAGAGAGAGCGAGAGAATTGATAGGTGCATATATTTCAAAAAGCTTGCATTCGTAATTTAATAGTATTTTCATGAACTAGAAACACCTTTTTTCATAAATACTTAAAGTTCTAAGTTGAAGCCTTTTGAAATTTTAAAAAGGTCTGTTGTTTTGTTTAGAGTGCTAATCCATTCTCTTTAGACCAGCTGTTTTAACAGCCTAAGAATTGCTTTTCAGCCAACCAAAGAGATCGCAGCTGGCACATGTGGAGTCATAACTGGACTGTGATGGTCAGAGGGTTTTATAATCTTGTTCTTCATTGGCCAAACTCCTCTGTCTTTACCATTGAGTTTTGTGGTATTTTTCGTTTAGAAAAGATGGTGTGAAGCATTGTGATTTTTAATACGATAAGATTGCTTTCTGTTTCATAAGTTGTCCTTGCTGTAAGCTACTCCGGTAAACAGTGCCTTCTGAAAGTGTTTTAAAACTTATAGTTATCACATGCGTAGCCAAACGGCTCACCGCACAGAACAAAATATTTAGTTTCTGTTTGCTAGCCAGTGGCACCCAACCGATAATGTTGGTTGCCTAAGAACAAAATTCCTTGGCAAGACAATAGTTTTCGCGTTGCCAATTTGCATTTTCTTTCTATGGGATTTATCTTCAAGCATATTTGAGTCTGTTTACCGCATCACGAAATGTTGTGATGGACTCAAACCCGCGTACGGCTTACAAGCAGACCAAACACAAGATGTAAATCTCACCGTTCGCAGGCTAAGTTCGGCAAATGTTCCTGCATGGTTAATTCAGTGAATTTCAAGAAACGATCAGCCTAGCAGGTGATTTTCAGGCAGGTATTGTTACAGTGAAGTTGAATTCTTTTTAATTTTATATCAAACGTTTCTTTTGCCTGACAAAGCCTTTGGTTATAACGTGCAGTTTAAAACCTGTAAAAACTGGTTTCATTATTTTTTTATGTAAATTTTGTCCGGGTTATGTTTGATATTTTTTTCTCTGTTTCTTGCTTTATCCCTTTAAGCGGTTTTACTTTCTTGCTGTGTGTGTATTTTTGTAAATAAAGTTCTCGCTGAAGTCCGCAAGATAATAGTCAGCATATCACAAATAACCGGTCATGTTTGTCACACCATCAACAAGCCATGTCGCTTGTCGCGACTGGAAAAACTCTTTCAACTTCTTTTTCAGTTTTCAATTCTTTGCCCATAGTAATGGGTTTAGGAGTTAAGTGTTTGTCTTAATTGTTCCTATAAAAAGGCTATATTTACTGAAAATAAGTTTCGATTTTGAGCAACATCGGCTATTAATAATTTAGCACGATGTACTTTCAGCAGTTGAAGCTGGCATAAACACGGGTCCCTCTAGGGTCGTTGATATTTTGGTTCGGTTTTATTTCATACAAGAAATTTTAATTCGTCTTCTATCGTTTATAAAGCATAGCTACTAGTCCCGATACTCAGTAACCAATTATAATAGAAATTATGTCGCGGCCTGCAGTTTTCTTTAAAATGCATTTCTACTTTGGTTTAAACTTCCGCATTGAAACTGATGTTCACATTGAAATGATTTTGATGATGAGAAGTTGCTGGAGTAAGTTGTGGCATGACGAAAAATAGCCGGTTTCTATAGCGCTGCACTAACACGTATAACAACATTATACTGAATCTTGGCTGCATGCAGTTTTGGTAGCACGGCGCCCGTTGTGTTTCATTTCAAAACTCCCGGTAGGTGTTGTGGTAGATAGGGCTGAATATACGCAGTATATTTATGTCCAGAAAGTTCTACAGCAATAATCACCTAGTATTTGCCTTTCTTAATCAAATCTTTCAGTTCCAAGTAGAGAAAGTATAACTTGTAGATCTATAGTTTATTCTCATAGCAGACTGTAGTGAATTATACGATAGCCAGATTGATAAAGAGTAAGTTTTTTTATATAAAGCTAGAGAGGTCTTTCGCGTAAACCACCATAATTAAAGACATCCGTGTGGTGACCCCGTGAAGCGGAAAAACTGCCTGTGTTTTGTTTGAAACAAGTCCTTGTGATGGTTTGAAATGGACTGGAGATTCCAGGATAACATTATAAGCGATTAGAAATCGATTTGCTTCGAAACTAAAAGGATCGTTTCGAGATTCTAAGACCTGCTAAAAAAAGGACGCCATTGTCTCCGATGTTTTATTTTTATTATTTAAGCGTGACACCAAAATCTCGCAGTTTATAACCGTTGTAACAGCACGTAACAGCAGAAATAAGATTAGAAAAATAGACACTCAGTGCGTACATGTGGCTACTGCTTGGTTCGGAGTATTCTCATATTTTCGCAGGAATTATTTTTAGACAAATGTAAAATAAACAAACAAACAAAGGAGCAATTATTTTTAGAAATTGTCATAGAAACATGATTCATGTTGTACATGTATTTATAACTACTGCTGAATCAAATATATTGCGTTTGAAGCCTAGATATCTTATTGTCTATTAAAACCGCGGAGCAAAAACTACATATTCGTCGGTTTACCTAGTGAATGAAATACTGTAGTCTTTCAGGTAGCTGTTCGTTGGTAGACGTCGCGCCTTTCACTTTCGTTGTTCAGCTTAGACCTGCGGAAAGGTTGTTGATTTGTTTTGCATGTAGCATGTATTCTGCTGTTTACTTTATGCGCGCTGGACTTGATGCTCCAAGCAATTTTTGTTTTTTTAGTTATAGAAATAAAATTAAATGTGGTTTTACGACACGCGCCTTCAACCTACAAATTGTAAAATGTGAAATGTGAGTCAAATTAGCCGAGAAACTTATTATTTCATTTATCAAAGCAAAGCAGACAATGTGTCTAAAGTTTTAGTATGTTTTCGTGAGTTTAAACCTCTTAAATTTTGGTCTAGATGGCTCTTTGCTCTATCCTGTATCTGCTTCGTAAATTATTAGCCAACTGGTGGTTGCCTTTCAAACATCTGGCCGAATCACAAAGCATTTCTTAATCAAATTTCTGTTAATACTAAACTCACAAAACCCTTAAAATGTATTTAATGTGTACGAGAAAACACTGGATATGTTTTTTGAATGCTATACCGTAATTAAATTCACGAAATAGCATGAACTTACTGTAAACAGAGTCGTATTACTATACTATAGAACTACGGACATACGTGAACTTCGCTGATATAAAGTCGATCGTTGACGAGGAAGGTCGCCCGGTCAACATCGGGCTCAGCCTTGCTCAACTTTGGCATCTCAAAAATGTGGAATACCTAAGATGGATTCAGACTTAAAAGCGGTAAAAGGTCAAAAAGCGTTAAAAACGATGATTAAAAAATTCAAAAACCGCTTGAGTTACTACTTACTTGCAGTTTCATACCGATGATCGCTTCAGCATGAAACTGCAAGTGCAATAAGTTTGGCGCTTTTACATCTTTAACCAATTTGTGGTTGCTTTTTCCGCTTTTGCATCGCTTTTTGTCGTCTTACCGCTTTATGTCATACATCCATTTGAACCGTTTTACGATTTACGAATTCTGCAATTTTATGTGCATTGAGCTATGTACAAAGATAAAAATTATCGTCAGGTGTCGAACCAAATATCAAAGTGCCTGAAGGGCCGCAAGGAGGTCGAAACGACATACTTCAAAAGCAAAGAAAAACTTTGTCAATACTTAACAAATATGAAATTATGGCGGAAACAAGAAGATCGGAAAAAATCTGAGCTTGTGATGCAGTGGAGTGATTAATTAATTTTTTTTTATCTCGTTACATATAAATTACTTTCGATTTTATGTGTGCACACTCTATTTTTTATAAGAATATTGTTTTACAGACCCAGGCTGGGTGTTCTTATATTTCCGCCTGTTTAAGGCTGAAAATTGTCTTAAAGATATTCTTATATCCATAGATTTTTATTGCCATAACTGATAAAATAGTAGTCATTGGCATTGGCATCGGCATGATGACATGTCAGGGACAGTTAGTACCGTATTCGGTTGTATGGTTGTAGACTTTTAGAGAACTTTCCATAGTTTTCAATTATTTTTGTGTACATAAAGTTATATTCTTAATAAAATCTCGATTCTCAGCCCCGGAATTATTCTTAAAATATGCTTAAGATTTCGCCAGTTTCAGCCTAATTATTCTTATAAAGTATATTCTTATAAAAGAAAAAGAGTGTATTGTACTGTGTTGATATCTTGCATGAGCGCTCTTACTTCCTTTGTTGTCCAGTCCAATGAACATCTCAAGCGTGCGTCATTAACCATGGCCACTGATCCAAACAAGGACTATTTTTGGACTGCTGCATATTGTACACTCGTAAAGTCACAATCAGTTTGTTTGTATTTGGATCGTAGTTGGCGAAGAAATTGTCGACGCCAAGTCACATGTCAGCATTATATTTACAATGGAAGTAGTTTCCATAAATAAATGTATAATAACGACTTCATCAACTGCTAGTCGTGTTGCTTCGACATCAGAATGGCTGATTATTCCAACTGCGTAACGTAGAATTCGTAAGTTCCTGTGTAGTATTATTTTGTAGTGAAAATGATGTACATTATATAGGTAGAGATAGGAAAACTTTGTGTTTGAGTCTAACCTTGGTAGCTTTCGTATGCGTGAGAACAGGTTAACTGAAAAGAGAGACTGTGTTCATAAGTATCGTTTTCCTACAATCATTTCATAGTTTAATAAGAATAACTATAAAGAGGAGCCATGCTTAAATGGGCCAAAACTTAAGAACAATTGAATAAACAATTGAGGCAGAGGTTCGAAAACTACAGAAGTTTTTAGGTAGAGACTTGACTTAACTTGCAATTTAACGTAACATGTCCTAAAGGATACTGATCTGAAGTTCTTCAGTTACAATCTCAGGGTTTTGTGCTTACGTGCATTTAACAACCGCTTAGAGAAATAATGAACAGTTTAAGAACAATATGAGGCCAAGGTCGCCAAAAATTGAAGAGCAGTGAGCCTGGTTTCTGGTTCTTATAAAAAAGCATGTAGACCTTCTGAATCTTCAGTTTCATAAAACTTGTTTTCTTTTCACATAAACGTCTTCCCAGCTACGCATAGGATATATACAGTATTCACTTTTTCCTTCGAGCAATGTTATGCCAGTTTATGGATGTATATACAGAACAACAATATAAATAATATATACAATTTTTCGTAGTTGAACACAGATGCATGAGTGTTCAATGTTGCTTCCTATAATCCAAGTTCGCTTAAGGATTTTTTGTCAAGTCAAAGTTTACAGAGTTTTTGATAACTAGAGTAAATTTGGTCTTGAAACTTAAAACTTTACCAAAAAGAATTAGAGAGGCTGGATACAATCAATCACAACATTTATGACTTTTGTACAGGTCTGGTAAATTTCACTGGTGGAACCTTGAATGTTGTTACTCTCTTAACCTGGTTGTTGTCTGAATCTTGCCTATTTATGACGCTCGACGCTTTCCTGTATGAAACTTCTATTGTTAATGGTTTTTAGTTTCTTGTGTCTTGTGATTTTCCGGATTCCTGTATTAGGTTTGTTTTTACTAATTGATATTCAATTTCCTGTTAGTGTAGCTTCGTGTGATTTTTTGCTAAGTTGTAAAAAATAGTATTCCTTCACCGGCTTTCGGTAGGTGAAATCGGGAGTATGGATAAACTTATCGACAGTAATTTTTTTACAGCCGTTGCATGCTTTCAACTTTCTTTTATGAACAAAGTGCTGTGGATTTGTAATTTGTTTTAATTGTCTTTGATGTAGTTTCTTTGGTAAAACAACAAGGTGTTTATTGCCTCCACAGCACTCCACAAACTAACGTGAATTTTAAGGGTCGTTAAAGGTTTATTTTTGTGAACTGTATACATGTATGTGTTTCACACTTTACCGTTTAGTCAAATTTCATCACCGAGAGCGAGTGTATTCTTCTAGAATATTTAGCTTTCGATATTAACTAGAAAGTAAGATGTCCAGTGCTGCCACCCCGCAGAGCTGAGCGTATTGTCCCCGTCAGTTATCTCCTTAATGAGGGTTTTGTTTCAGTCTTTGAACTCTGCTGAAGTGAAATGCTCATTTAGTTTTGAGTTAATAAGAAACATCTGATGACTTGAATTGGTTTGCATTGTTTTATTAAATATTTTTCCTTGTTTCCGTGGTTGTTCTTCCTTATGTTTTGTATAACATTGAGCACCATTGGTCCCTCTCCTCGGTGAGTTGGTATGAATTTTACGTTTCGGTTGCTTTTGCAACAATCCTTAAAAGCACAGAAGTTGTAAAGGCTGTAGTTGCTGCAGCGCTATCTTTAATGTGGTGTATGGATGTAGTTAGGACTATGACGACACTCAACTCATTGTGACGTCATCAGTTAGAACACTGTGCGCTAGTTTCGCCAGTTTTTACAGCACAGCGCGCGTCTTTATTTGTTTGATCCCGAAGCCTAAAGACGTTAATCTTGTTGCGGGGACCACCAAGTGAGGATAATGTTAAACTGTCGCATTTTACTCCATTGAAGGTAAACTTAAAAGGCAGTGTGGCATTGAACGTTTGTTTTGGTTATCGTGCCGGCGTGTACAATTCCGGAAACTGTCGTTTAATTTTTTTTAGGTAACTTGAATCGTTCGGGTTTTTTAGAAAATCAGTTGGCAGTGATGGAAAAAACGAGTGTTTTTCCTAGCTTCAATTTAAAGAACCAGAAAGAGGCGCTTTACTTAAAGAAAGGACATCACATGATCAAAGATATTTAGTTTTCCATGTAGAGATAATTGCTGTAGTTAGGTTTGAGCAAGAATCAAATAATTTTAGGTTTTCTCTTCGATCAGAGATAAATGCCTTCAAATTTTCTCTACGACGAAATGTTGAGGTGTAGGATTTCCTGAGGGAAATGATAATTTATCTCGATGAACACCATTTGTAAAGTAATTTGCTCTGGACTGCTGGCTCAGGTGATTGCAAACTCCTGTGTGTGTAGATAATGAACTTGCAGCGTGGGTGTAACAATTGCCGGAATTAATGCATTCTGACTGACGTATCTCGCGCGTGCACTGTGGGTCAATACCAAAGATCAGGGAATTAATCAGACTGAGAGAAATTTTTCCTCCGAGAATCCCTACCATTCTGATTTGATTCAACGCCTTTTCAGCAAATCAGTATGATGATTTAAAGATGTCATCAATTGCAGCAATAGTACAACTTCAAGTCTTTTCAAAAATAGCTTTTGCGGTTAAAGCTTATTGTGCGTTTGGAGTGAAAAATTGAAAAAGGTTTTATGTGTTGCATGGAAAGCTCTTTCAAAACTTGAAGGGGGGCTTTTAAATATTCTCAGTATTCATTTACTTCTTGGGGTATTCGCGTTTAAATGTTTTGTACTGGGCTAGTTTTCGCCTTTTCAAGCCCATGGAACTTAATTTATGGCGTTATCAGGTTAAAATTCAAACGTAAAAATGTACACAGCTACTTGTCACATTGAAAACATTCAAAGCCGTCCTTTAACTTTTCGAAAAACATTTCCACCTAATACACAAAAATGTCTTGGATTTTTTCATTTTATGAACACTTGAAGTTGCTGTTCTTTAGTTTTTAGTACCAACATAGTATTTTAACTTTCTTGTTCACTTTTATTTTTGGATCAGTTTATGCCATTGTGCGGCTATGTCAGGCATGGTCTAAATATTTATTATTATTATTATATTCTAATAATAATAATAATAATAATAATAATAATAATGTTAATATTGTTTAGATTTAAAGTTATTATTGCTAAACGTTTAAAAAAGGCCTAACTCTACACAAGATACGTAATTGAAGTCAGACCACTTAGAGCAAAATGTATTTGTTAACCTGTCAGTTCGTTTGTGTGACTTTTCGAAACTTTCGAAACATGCATGTGTAGTTCACTTGATAATGGCGTCATAAAGATACCGAACTGTTCCGAATTATAAACGTTTGTTCTTCTGTTATCACGGCTGTATTTTCAATTTACGCCGGGGTCCTGAGAAATGAGTGATCCTTGAACACTTGCGTATTACTAAGAATGTCAGAGTTGGCGTATTAATGATTAAACTGAGCAACTCATGTTACAATGGGGTGTCGGATAAACGATGCAATGAGATACAATTTTTTTTCGAGTGTTGAAGAAATCTCCAGGGGTTTTAAAGACTTGAAGTTGGAGTTGGAAACTGAAAAGTAGGAGTTGGGTATCTTGTATGAGCAATGCTTCCTCTTCATCTCAAGGACAATAAAATGCTGAAATCGCCTTCGACATCAATTGATCTCACACGTGGCTAAGCTGAAGGAAAGGGACGTGATTATCATATAATTTGTATCACCTGTAAAAGATTGGTCGATTATCCATTCACTGCAAACTTTGTATATAACATAGATAAATTACAATTCAAAATTTTGCTGTTTGCTGCAAAATTAAACATAAAAGGCGAGTAAATACATTCAAACCAAGAAATGAAGGTCATGAGTAGTTGAAGAATAGGCAAGCTATGGTGAATAACAGACGTCTAAAACAACGCTAGTAAATGTCGCTTGCAACGCGCGGCGCCTCGTTTGAAATCACTAAATCTCCCACGAGTGAGTGTAGCAACCGAGTGAGACATTTACAACACTATGGGTGCATTTCTTTGGGAAAAATCCTAATCTGGATTCTGAATCCAAACAGGGATTTTTTGTTTTTTTGGTAAAATCCAAAAAGGGATTATGAATCCAATGAATCCGTCCGCGACGAGGATTCAATGGATTAATCTGAATCCGGATTATTAGGATTCACGAGTTTAGTGTTTCTTTGGGAAAGGATTCGAAAATAGTCCTTGTGGCAAGCGGTTTCCGCGCGAAAATACTGTCTGGATGTGTCTGCTGTCTAGCTGGAAAAATTCCTTTTCGGAGTTTTCGTTTCTTTCGCAGAAAAGAGTCCGCGATTAATCCCTTTTTGAATTTTTTGTTTCTTTGACAAAAAAGAATCCGTGTAATCACACGCATAAATCCGATTTTGGATTTTGCCAAAGAAATGCATCCAATATGTAAATATTGTATCTCAAAGCGCCCTTGTAACGTTCTTTTTAATATATATTCATCGATGAAAGAAAGCTAACTACTCATGGAAAATGTTTATACCACAGACTTTGAACTCTGGTGAATGTTTGATCCTAGCTTTCACCGGTTTGATATTGAGTGCAGTTTGTGGTTTAAAAAGAAACTCTGACCCAACTCATTTTGTCTTGACCTCCAGATTTTGGACTGTATGCAGCTGATCTCAGTAGTAAGGCTAAAGAGGACCATTATTCTTAAGTAATATATAGGCGGAGTGAAGTGTGGCCACCATGCAAGAATTTGATGAGCCAAAACCAGAAGACGTGCCGACATGCGGATGGCGCTCCTTCAGACCCAAAATTCTGCAGAAACTGAATACACCAAAATGGTTCCTCTTTTTTCTAACAATATACTCCTTCATGCAAGGTAAGATCTGTATCGATTACGAGATCATAAATAACTAGTTTTGGTAATTTTGGTAATCGTCTTTCATCCCCAGAGGTTAAATACTCTACCTTCCAACCAAGTATTTTTTCAAGACAGTACGTCTTACTGTAGGGGTTCCAAATGACCAAATATAGTGTCATTTCACGGAAATTTCTTGACGTTGGACGTAAAACATGGGCCCTGGGTACCGAAAAAGTAATTTTCCAGTCTGAATTATGAGCAACGATGATGAACTTTCTACAGTTGCTATTTCGCACAATAATTCAACTGAATTTTATGATATGTGACATGGATATCCAGTTAAAGGAAAGGAGGAATAAAGCGTTTTTAGTTTATTTCATTTCCCAGGACCAAAGTTTTTGGGGGTCCAATTAGAACACCTAAATAGGATCTTACATGGAACTGGCGGTATCCCAATAGAGAACCAGTTCTTAGAGATAACATGTTCCAACGCAGACCCAGCTATCCCAGTAGCTAGGCTCAGAGAAAATAGGATCAACCCTTGAAGTATCTATCCCAGTTGACAACCTTAGAGAAAAAGATTGAATGAATATGACAAATTCACTGAAATTTAGTAGCCGGCGCTCTGGTACTATACAGGACAGTAAATTAGCAGTATTTAGACAGGCGGTAAACGCTAACTAGACGCTATCGTTCTATAACCTGTTTTGAAAAACAGAATTAGTTAAAAGGTTTCTTTCATAAACACTTTTTCTTGTAAAATAAAATTAAGTTGCCCGTACATCAGGATGTAAATAGTAGTGAAGAAAGTCAAGACGCTGTTGCCTTTCTTGAAATGAAATGGTCCAGGAGCAGGCGTGTAGCACAGTTGGTAAGTGCGCTGCCTTCTGTGCTGAGGGTCCCCAGTTCGCTTCTCAGTGACTCCAACGTCTGTTCCGACTTTCCTCTAATCTGTGTAGCTTTAGCTTTGAATACCCGTAAAACGGAGCACTGACAGAGGGAGGGGGTAAAGGGCGCACCGTCGGCTTCCATTGATAACAGTTCTATGAACTGACGGAACTACCGACGTTCAATAAAGGAACCTTTACCTTTACCTTGTAGTATGCTTACAACTTTTATGTTGTGTTTCAGGAATGGTGACCAATGGGTTTACAGCAGCAGGACTGACCAGTCTGGAGAAACGCTTCAAATTAAACAGTCAGCAGACAGGAATGATAGTGGCTGCCAGTGATCTTTCAACTCTTCTACTCATCGTCTTCATTAGTTACTACGCCGGTCACAGACACAAAGCCCGCTGGCTGGGCCTTGGAGCACTGGTAACCAGCTTAGGCTGTCTTCTCTTTGCACTGCCACATATACTGGTCGGCAAGTACATGCCTGTTGAGTTTGAGACTAAAGACAAGACGGTTGATTCACGATGCCTTATTATCAGTGGTAACTCTACCTCTACCCGTCCAGAGGAAATATGTCAAGAAACACAAACTAAAGACTGGAAGTATATGTTTGTGTTTATAGGGGCCAAACTTTTATTGGGTGCGGGTACCACTCCTTTATTTACTTTGGGGCCAGCTTATATAGATGAGAATGTTGATCCCAAAAGTGCGCCCATGTACCTTGGAGTATGGTTTATTGCTGTCTTCTTTGGCCCAGGGATCGGTTACGTAGCTGGCGGATCGCTGTTGAATATCTGGGTTGACCTAATACAGGTATACAAACCATCTGAACTTGCCGAACCTCAGCTGCTGCACGTAATAAATAATAATAATAAAACATATTTCTATAGCGCTATTCCTGCTGTTCATAGCGCTTTACACTTAGGTTAAAATATAAACAAAATAAACTAATCTAAAG
>JAOEJH020546866.1:0-11632 GCA_025448215.2 Palythoa grandis
TTTGTTGTTTGAACTTGTTTCTACCAGGGCCTAACTCGTTGTCACCAAGGTTGTCGGAATACCGTTGGCTCTTACAGATGTTTCTGCCGTTCAGGTTTTGTGTTGGATCATGGTCCCAGGATCTTCGGGAGGGACCGGGAGATCCTGGGACCAACAATAAGACCGACACTAAAAACCGCTGCGAAGGAGACTAACTTATCTCCTACCCCGTGTTGTTTTTTTGTTTGATAATGACGTAACGATTAAAACTGACTGACCACGGCAAAAAAATATGGCATGAGGCAAAGTTTACAAAGATTTGACAATCAAAATGGCGGGAAAAAAACGTTCGAAGCTGACTGAGACAGAATTAATGTGACGTGAAGTTTGAAATATGAAGGGGTGCGACAATAAAGGAAACAGCCGACACATTGATTACGGTTTGAGTCGTTATTTTAGGTGCTAAAATAGTTTTTTCTTCAATTAATTCTTGAACTCGTAACGAACGTATCCTATAGCCCGTGTGTAGTTCACATTTTGCCGGTGGGCTTATTGATTCGACTGGGTTCATAATTCGGTGAGAAGAGCAAGCTTGCACTCCAAACTCTCCGGAATATCAAGTTCTATCCTGTTAGCCTAATATTAGTCTAATAATATTATTAATATTAATGTTAGGCGAATATTATAGGCAATAGTTTTAGGGACCGACTAACTCCTGGAGCAAAGACACTACTTTTGAAGAACTATTGGTAATATCTATTATGAGTGAGCGCATTGGTGAAAACTTGCTTTCAAAAATCTATTATAGACATTTAGGGTAGATATACAAATGATAAAGCTGTGAATAAAAACGATATCAGTGAAAAAAGTTGTATCACGGTATATTGATCCAATGAAAAAGCCCGATATAAATACTTTCGACCAATTACATTGCTTGCAGTATTTCATATTTCCCGCCGTTTTTCAAACAGTGAAACATTGCTTCAAACTCGCGGCTTATTCAATTTTTGGAAAATGATATTCACATTTTTTGCGTCGAAATAAGAGCACGAGCACCTCCAGAAAAAAAGGGCCTTTGTTTAAGACATTTTTAAGTCGTAAAGGCGAAAAACAGCCAGACGAATGCGCTACATGAGTGAGATCTAGGTAAAGTCATGTTGATACTTTCAGTGAATCGTTTTAGTGCGTATCACTGTGTTGTTGCATCTACCCTGAATTGTGTAAGTAAAAAAATTATAAAATGTTATTTGTTTACTCGTTTTTTCGTATTATATCACTCACTCGCTCACTGATTCGTTTGTTTATGATATGATAAGAAGAACTCGTGAACGAAAACGATATCAAGCTCTCAACATGTTTTATAAAATAACCAAATTATTACGCGCGCTGTGATTACTCAAATAAGTGTGGTTTATTGTGGCAGTAGACCACAGCAAGAGAGCGAAAAGACATTAGTTCGGTGTGTTTATTTTAAAGTTATTTCATAAAAGCAATAAAACATACACTCTTTTTTTTCTTATAAGAACCTTTTTTATAAGAACGTGCTAAGAACACACCCGAGGCTGAGGAATGGCCGAGAACTTTATTTTGTTACATTACGGCACAAAATCATGGAATCAGCAAATAGTCGATAGTGCAACATTGTTTTGCAACTAGAGTAAACATGCATGGAAATTTTACAAGAACAATAGATATTCGCAGGACTCATTATTTTCTCTTTTACTCTGTCTACTTGTATATCAAATATTGAAGCTTGTATCTTAGATACACATGCAGTGTCTGGACAGCAGGCAGTCACTAAATTTTGTTTCATTTCATTTCATTAAGAACATTTTAAGAACATTTGAGGCTAAAATCCCCAAAATATTTAAGAACATTTAGCCTCGGCACGAAAATAAGACGTTCTTACAAAAAAAAAAAAGGAGTCTACTTTTCTATGGGTTTACTGGCATAATAAACCACTTGGGATGTTGGGAGAACATGAGAAAGGTTTGTAAGCCCCTCGCCTTCGGCTCGGAATTTACAGTCTTTCTCGTGTTCTCCCAACATACCGCGTGGTTTATTATGCCGGTAAACCCATAGAAAAGTATGTTTTATTGCTTAAATAACCTCTGTTTATTTAATATTCATCCGTAGATGTAAAAGCAATAAAACCGTTCTTTTCACATCTAAAAATAACAAGTATGAACATGTTCTTTTTGACATAAAGATATCAATTTTAGACCATTCGAGAAATGTAGGTAATTTCTCGATAAAGAGTATCCCAAAAATCGACCCCTCAAACAACTGTTCCTCACTGTGTTCGTAAAAAAATATTCAATAACTAACAATTGGCGAATCGTAGCTGCAACTCTTCAACCTTAGATGCCAAAAAGATACTGGCAGTTAACCTGTGTAAGGTGAAATGAAGGCCATCCGGAACTTGACCGGCTGACGGAGATTCTCTGCGATGCATGTCGTTGCTCTCACTTCCGGCTTACACGAATGCATATAATTCCGTACAAGTTTTGCAACTATCGTCATCAAAACATCAAATATGTAACACTCGATTTCTTCTTATTATAAAGAATATTTTGTCGATATTTTCAGAACAGCCGCAGAGACAAGTTCATTTTGTTGCTTTTTGTTAATGTTATCTGTTGTTTTGCCTAAAAACAAGTATATTGCGAGTGGGTTATTCAAACTCCATTTCTTGTTAAAACTTTCCAGCAAGAAAAGGATCCGATCATAAAGCAACTGGCCTGGGCGTACTCGAGTACTTTTGAACTACTTCCGTCGAGACTGAAGCTTGAAGATTGCCAGTGCACAAAGAAATAAATTCTACTTTATTTATCTCTTTTTTACTCCTTACTTTATCGAGTATAATTTTTAAACAACTTATCTTCCCCTCAACTGTCGCCAAATTTCCGTTCAAAGATAACTGATATATTTTAATTTTGAGTCCACCTTTTTCAGAGCCGATTATTGGTTTAAAAAGGTTATAAGAGCCTCTTGGTGCAGCTGAGAAAACGTGCTATAAATTTTTGTGTTTATTATATAAAACTTTCGTTATCGAGAAAAAAATGATCACGCAAGGTCAAGTGGACTCGAATTATTCATCACATAGGACACTCCCTGGTTAAATGTGTCTTTTAATTGGCGAAATTGACATAAATTTGATTTATGGGAAAAACGATTCTCGAGCAACTGTTGTGGTAAAAAAGGGAAAACGTTTGCAAATGTTAATTTTATTCAATGATTGTCTGCCCTCTGTTTTTCAAAACAGACAAACCAAGGTCAAGTTTACATTATTTATATATTATTCATGAATTTAAAGAACTTTAATAAGCTAGTTTTCAGTTGCAATCAACAGATTTTTAAAATTAAAAATAACTGAATGATAAAGGCATTACAAAACTAATAACTTTGATATTTGAAAATGTAAATTGAAAAACTCGAGAGTAAAACTTGTATTTTTCGCATTTGTGCTTTCGCTTTAAGTTCGACATTTTTTCGTGCCCCATCCATTCTTTGAATTGCAATAAATTTGGATAATAGTTTATAGCTGTGTTAAAAACCATTATGAGTGAGAGCATTATTGCCTCAATGTGAGCTCTAGATCTTACATAACTTCTTTGGCTTTATACCCCAAAATGTTCATCAAGTTCTACTGTAACCCCAGTTACGATTGCTTCGACTGAGGGGGAAAGCCCGCGATGGTTTTGCTCTTGAAAATTTAACCCAAAAAGGATTTATCTTGGCATAATTGCTGAAGACAAATGAATTTAATTATTTATACCATTTGTATTCTAACTCTCTACTGGCGAACTAATAAGAATATATAAATTTAAATTACGCTGTTTTATTTTTAACCACACCGAAGTCTTCAACTTGTGTGTAAACGTGACTTGCATAATTATTGGACAACAATTTTCTTGATTCATAAATTGGAGCTTCACCTTTCATCGTCGCTCTTTTTGTATTAAGCTGAATTTCTTTTATAACAGTTGAAGACATACGCCTTGAGCTGCTCAAATACTAGGATTTTGTGACACACAGGTATGGTCCTTGAGTATTGAATTTACTTACGCTGAATTGATTACGCATGCTCCGCGTCGTGGTAAAAAATGAATCCTTCTTAATTATGTTTTTTTTTTATCTTTTTTGCCAGTCTATCAATAGTTGGCCAATTCGATTCGGAGTTTTACTGCAAACTTTACACTTTGCGGCACCAACCTTAATGACTACTTGCTGTCATTACAGGCGATGACGTAAATACTATTTTTGTAACCAGTCTCAATTTACGTAGGTGTTCAAACCAACAACAGAAATTGCTGTAATTTTCAACAAAGCCATCATTCTTTGTTGATTGTTGGTGTACGCAAATGAAAGTGGATTCTTTTGCTTTGTGTTGGAGTAAAGCTTTGTTGCTATTTATTATTTACTTGTGATGGGATTTAGAGTATGTAATAGTAATAAATTGCTTCAGCGGTCCCATTCTACTGTGAACCTGTGTTAGCAGCAGAGTGTAGCTATTATATGAGCCGCATTGCAATGCCAAAAGAGCTTCAGCGAGTTCGCTGCAGCCAAACAAACTTAAAACGTAATCCTCCAATACCGTTTGGCTAATGAATAGAATTCCAACCGCAACTCGGTTTTAATTAATATTGTTCTTGTTTCCCACAAATGTGTATGTTTAATTTTTTACGCGCAATCTCGATGCAAACCTTCGATATCAAACTCATAGTCCGCCAGTGTTTTAACGTGTTTAAGTTGGCTAAATGCCGTCTTCCTATACATGAAACAAAACCAGAAGGTTATGCGGCAAACTCGGTGAATTGTTCAATGTAATGAATACTAACTCGAATATAAAACTTACATCATTTAAAAAAACGCTTTCCGACATGCTACACATTTCACAACGTGTTGCATGTTGATGAATTACTGAATCCACAAATAAATCCCTCTGGTCAGCGTTCGAGCTGAAAATAAAAATGTTACTTGAGTTTTCTAAATTATATTTCGCCGACATTTTTCATCAGCATTTGAAACCACAGAAGATGTTTGAACGATTTTGCTAACAAAGCAAAACTTAATAAAAGTATTGCATTGCATTAAATTCGAATCGGTGAACTGCCGTTAAACGGTTAGGTAGTATTTCTTTTTTGGATAATCAGAACTGTATTCTAATAATAAGGTTCTGTTAATTATACAATCACATGAATTACCTAGGTATCTCAATATTGTGTATTTCAAGAAAGAATTTAATTTACAGGCAGCTTGTAGCATGCATTATATTGTTGATATTAACTTTTGGGTCAATATTTTGGGCGGAAATGATTTGAAAACAAGCAATTTCGAGTAACACTTAATTAAAGTGCTTATCGCTAAATTTTGGTTATGATATGAAACCACGTAACCACATATCTCTCACAAAACAGGCCGTCAGTATTGTATCAGTGTTTCCTCGAGAGCTTCTCCCTTAACATTCTCGTAATGCCATAATATTTTGATTTGATTTGGTTCTTTCCAGTGTTTTATTATCACTGAGCCAAAAATTTTTTTGTCAGTATTCGGTTGTCCGGCTAAAGAAATCGGAAGTTGTCGAAACACCCTTTTGTTGCGAAGAACTATTTCTCATATCCTCCAATATATTACAACCACATAAAGGGTTTTTTCTGATTTTTTAAAATATTTTTTATTTCATTGGGTTTTTAACAGAAAATCTGCGTATAATTACTGTGTATGTTGTAGAATTTTCCAAAACCGCTTGTAGTATATTGTATGCAATCTTGAGGTCTGAGTGATTTTCTTCGGAATGTGGGTGGTCTATTTGCCCTTCTCTGTTACCTGCCCAGTTTCCAAATGAAAACCTCCATTTATGTGCAGTTGGACCACAACTTAATTTAGAATACAAAAACAGAATCTGTATTTCAGAAAATCTTCGGAGAACGCAAAACTTTGAGTTGAAATGCATTCCCAGGAATTTAAAGAGGTACAACCGGACTTGGTCAACGTTTAAGCAGCTAAGTTGGCAAAGAGATGTGATAAATCTTTCTTGTCAGCTCACACTGGTGAGTTCTGTTTAAGAAAGTCAGACTTCATTTTTCAGATGGCCTTTTTGTATCTAAATTTATAATCCCAGACTTGCTCGGTAATCTTCGAATAAAACTCGTTTTATGAACTTATTCATGCTTGCCAACCCACTTGCAAATCATCAGTTTATCTCTTTCTTAACAACGAATTTGGAACGTGCTTCGGCATCAGCGTTTATAGTTTATCGGAAATTCCAATTTAACTGCTAATTTAGTAACTACATCTTCAACCGTAACCATAATGTCAAAAACAATCTGCAAGTTCTCAAACTCACGTTGTACCAAACGAATTGGGAGTAAAGTCAAAAGATGTGTGTATTTTCGAAGGAAGCAAATTTATTGTGAAAACAAATTCAATTGTTTTACCTCATTTGCATTAAATTCGGCACATGAAAAGTTCGACGTCTGAAACGGCGATAATATATAGTTTTGTTTTGTTTTACCGACTTTCTAAGATCAGAGCTTCCTCGAGAGAACACGGCGGCGAGAAAGCCAGAAGAAGAAACCTTTTTGTTTTTGCTCACCGGCCATAGTCCGAATTTTAGATCAAAAGTCGTCGCCTATCTAAACTGCAAATGAAATTTTCAAAACTCTTGCAAACTTTTCAACACGTACACACTGACACAGCTATGCTTGCATTGTTTATGTACATCGTAGACTAAAGGAAGAGAACACTTTGGGAGCTGCAGAGCTGTGCAAAAGGACTCTGGTGGCATTTCCAGAACTGTTTTGATTTTAGAATATACAAGCACTTTTGATCTCCGAGTTACACCTAGCAATGATAACCTGATGACAGCCAGTCCACAGCCCTAACCAATGCCAAGAGGTCATGGCCTGTCAGATCAGCTCTTCTTAACATAACTCATTTCAAAGACTCGATCGCTACTTGATCGCTTCCGTCAGGCGTTTTTCGGTGTAACTACCGCACTTCGTTTTTTATTTGCCCTCTCTTGCCTAAGGGAAACACCGGCAACGAACTCGCTCCTGTCCAACACGATCGCATGTGGCTGACTAAAACCATGGTCAATGGACAGTATTTAACTTTAAAGTGATTCGAATGATGTCCAACTGGCCACAAAATCAGGTACATTTGTGTAGAAGAATTTATTTTTTGTTCGCTTGTTTGAAAGGTGCAACATTTTCCCACGCGCTATAGTTTGTCGGTGGGACATTTGTTTGTAGCAACGACTAATGAGAGAGGAAATAATGGCCCACAGTTTAGTTTCAGCAATTTCCGAGACAAATTTCTACGCTTGTTTTCTAAAAGAATTTGTACTGATAAAAACCTTGCTTGCCTTTTTAAAACAAGAAAACTTTATTTAGTACCTGGAAGAGATTCCTGTAACAAAGATTCTGGCAAATTAATGATTATTGAGGTTAATTCTGCTTAATTATATTATCTTTCAAATCAAAACGTATAACTACCGATGTATATTTATTCCAATTAATTAATTTCTGCATGCAGTTGGTAGAAATATTTCTTCCTAGCGCTTTCATTGATTTGTCATGACACAATTAAAACTAAAAAAATTCATTTTCTCCTTATTTTTCAAGTCACGTTTATGCTTCAGCTTTTGTCTAGACCCGCTTTACTTAAGAAATTAAACATAAAGCGTTTGTAAACTAAATCATGGATACGCGAAGTTTTCTGACCCTGCCCTAAAGCTGTTCCTACCCAAAGCCTAACCAAAAATGGCCAGACGAACAGCCTGAAAAAGATTCCATGTGGGGGCAGCTTCAGCTGTGCATAGATTGTTATTCGTGTAAGTTGAGATCGCAAGGCTGTTTCCTCAGTAATAAACTACACGCGACAGCTGCTTCTACGAGTAACGCCAAAAAAGCGACTTGCTTCAGCGGAGATATGTTTATCTCTTAATCCTGATGGATAATTTATGATAACAAGCTCTTTCCAAATTTTCTTCATTTTTTTCCCAAGAAAATTAGAATTTTAGGGGTCTTGTTTTTTGTTTTGTTTTGTTTTTGTAGACAGAGGAAAACGAGAGATTAACAGAGCCAAGTGTCAAAAGTCTCAAATTCGTCAGCGCTAACGTTTAAGATTGTGATGTCTAGCGTTGTGCTCGCACTTCTGATATAGCGTGATATATACCGAGAGCACGTGTTGTAACACATGTGACCCAGTTATAACTTTTGATTTTGAAGAAGAATATTGCTGCTATGGGCCAGTATATATCGTCTCTCACGCCATATTGCCTTAAAGATGAAAGCACCGCGCAGTCTCTTAAAATTTAAAATTGGTTTCGCGGAAAATTAAACCAATCCTATTAACACATTTTTATTTAAAAAAGCTTAACTTTTTACCAGTGACAGTAAACACCCGTATAAAGAGTTTTTTGATCACATGTTCTTGTACATCTGCATTTTGGTAGTTAGTTTAGACAGATAGACATAAATTTTGCATGTAAAGGTAGTTCGATAGACGAGCTAAATATATATCTTAGACAGAAGGACGTTAATTCTGTAAGGCAGTTTATCGATACGTGAAAAAACAGCTTACAAATGAGACTGTGCGCTATAGGAAAAACATTTTTTTACTTCTTGTATCTTGTTTCACATTTTACTTTAATTTGCTGCGTTGCAATTGATGAAAATGTTTATAAATGCAAATGTAAACAGCTAGGGAGTTAGTTGACAAAACTATTTCCAATAACAACTAATACATAAACTGGAGAATCGGTAACAAGAATGCATACATTTGGTGGATACTAAGTTCACCGTTTTAAGTATCAGATTCACAAACGGGTTGATTTCATGGCCGGAACGTGAACCGGTGAACATCTGCTGTTTCTAACTCACAAATGTATTTTCGAATTCTTCATGTTTTTGTTATGACGTTTTCTTCAGCTGTTTCGTACAACCAGCGTTAGATTTTTACAAAGTTCAGGCAAAATTTTATAAAACAAAAGAGTTATCAATTATAAAACAAAAAAAACTATTCCATGCTCTCAACAATATGATTATATTCCATGGCGTTCCGAATTTGTTTCTATACAATTTTTTTACATCTGCATAATAGGACAGACCCGTGACCTGTCGTTGCATTTAAAGCCAGCTCAGAACTAGCTCGTAAAAGGCCAAGGCCACTTTAAAAATATTTCTAAATGTTTGCAGACGTTATGGCTTGCTGTGTCATTTTCCTCGACTTAAAATCCATCCGCCTAGTTTCCATAAAACCATACAGAAACTCGTAATTGTATTAAAGCACCTGAAATTTCAAGTATGGTTGAAATTGAATGATCGAGTGTTATTCATATGACGTCATGATGTGAGCAATTTTCATTCGGTAACTCAGTGAAACATCGTGGTTACTGTGCTTGTAATTGTTTCACGTTGTTTCATAAGTTCTATATATTTTTCCATCGAGATGCAATACATCGCCTTCCTTTACATTTCATGGTGGCATTAATCTATAATACGTTGAAAATCTTTTCGGTTTTTATGGTAAAATATTAACCGAGGAGAAGGAATTACAATGTGAGTGACAACAAAGACTTTATTGAGCCCGCGGTTTCGCAGATGAGGGGGAAATTGCTTATTTCTTGGTAGAAGAATTTTCAATCAAATCCCCTGGAGGGAGAGTTTCCATTGTTTTCTATAATCCAAAAGGGGAATTTTCAACGATGTGTCACATGGGAAAGATTTCCTACAAGTAAGTTTTTACGCGTTTTTCTCTTACATCCCGCTTGCAAATGACATCGTTATAAGTAGCAAAATGTACCGAAGTAACTATCTGTCTCACGTAGTTTTAAATTAATGTCTGAACCTAACAGATTTATTTAAAAGTAAGAAATGCACACACGATTTGACTTCGCGACTCGAAAGTTGTTTTTATTGCAAGACGGAGATGTAAAATGTGTGTTCCCCCTCAATTAGCATATTATGACTCTTCTTGAATGTTGAGAATTTGACGTTGGAAATAAATTTTAGAACACTTTAAACTTAGACATTAAGAGGGAAAGCAAACGTTTTTTTTGGGAGTTTCTTACCTATCACTTTGATAGCTTTATTGTTATCGTTAGGGAAAACTATTGTTAATCCGAAAATATTTGTTTCTCGTTCTAAATGTTTTTGAACATCGAAATGAAGCGTTCCAAAGAAATTTTATCCAAGCAGGTATCATATTCAGACCTTAACAGGTGAAATCCACTTCAAATGCGACAAATTTTCAAAATGGTTCTAGAGATATCAATCTTATGCCGTTCTTTCAATGTTTACAGAAGAACCTAAAGAAGAAACACATATTAATGAAGCGAAATTGGACAAGACTGCGTTTTAAGTTTCGGTCGCTTTACCGACAATTATAGCGAAGATGCAATAACACCGGTAAAAGTTAGTATGCAAATTCGTCGAGGTGTTTTCTTTCCCGTTTTTGTGGCAAATAATTTTTCATTGTATTTACGCAGCCGTTTCTGAGTGTGTAATAAAAACAGAGTAATAGGCTTTTGTTCGATTTTTTAAAATTTACTGGTGGTAAATTGTTTTGCGGCTCGACGACTAAAATTTGTTCTCGGTGCAAAATGCAAAACAGCGATCTTTCAGGAAAATGCGAAAAGACTTCACGTGCTATCGGCGAATTGTAGTGAGCTCCGGAAATATCTGAGAGGCAAAAGTCGGTACTAGCATAGAACGAGCAACGAAAGGCAAGCAATGGAGATGTACTTTGATTTACGACTCTAAAGGTAGCTTTACTTGATTTTGCACAGAGTAGAGAATAGTATGCATGTTAAGCTGCTGCACTTGTATATCTTTCGTCGCCCTATGCAGAAACTTTTGCGCATGATAATTTCATAGTTTGCAACTGTTGCAAGATATTCATGTGATAAGTGTTCTTGCTTTCATGTTTACGACTGGTTAGGCAATTTCTGCATTAATCGCTGATGCTAACAAATCAACCCTCAGGCCGTGTTTAATCGTTAGGGAAACGGACTTGAAAACATGAAGTCGTTTGTGCAGCGAATATAAGAACAATTAAAATGGTAGGTGGCCTCTACAGGTTGACATAAAAAGATTTTCGCAGACCGACATTATGTCAACACAGGTATCTCATTCGCTATCATGATGTCAGCACATGTGCTCATTTTACTTCGTCAGGCGTCTTACTATATATTCACAACGCATGGAGTAAGTGTTAAAAGATTCAAAATAAGGCAATTTAGGTATCGCTAGCGTGCGCATTTATACTACTTTGTTTGCCTTCACAGATTTCCGATTACTTCCTGAATCTTAGAGTCATTTGATTAAGTCGGCTTGCTTCCCCAAACATAGGCTTATATATCATATCAAAGCCAATATTTGGCAACGGACCTGTCAAATTAATTTCGACTGTGACTGCAAATACTCAAAAGCTGCAAATTGTTTCTTGTGAAGAAATAATTTCCCATGCAGTGGTTATTTTTAATCACTGATGATGTCATCATCATCATCAACAACAACAACAACAACAATAACTTTATTTATCCACAGTGAAAGTTAAAGCTAAACCATAGAAATTTGTATATATATATATATACACACACATATTCATCCAATATGTTGCCTGTGCATGAATAAGGCTACGGCGC
>JAOEJH020547950.1:0-11631 GCA_025448215.2 Palythoa grandis
CCCCCGGCGATCCAACAAAAAAATCGAGCATACCTCTGATGCCCCCAAAAATATTCTGCCAGTAAAGCCATTCAAGAAACAATTGAGCAAGGTCAATCGAAATATTAAAAAACAAATCAGGAATCTCAGAAAAAATCAATAACGGTCACGTCCCAGGGAAAAAATGGAGCAGTAATCCTGACCGCGAAAATAAAATCGAGCGAAAAAAATAAGCCCTTCCCCCCCATTTCCCCATTATCCCATTAAATAACAAAAGATCTGTCCCTTAGAGAGGAGGGGTATATTAGAGCATTTAAGGTATATATATAAATGACATTTTTAAACTTTTTTAAACTTGTGAAGTCCAGTCATAACCCAGATCAATATCTATCCTTTGTTGAGAGTCTCGCCTTTGTTCGCCATACCCTCTGACCCTTCCTACTTCATCCGTATCACTTGAGTTGCGTGGCACTAATCTAACAGTATTTTCTGTATTTCCGAGGTCTAAGTCTTCTATTAAATTATATGAAATATCCTCAGGCTGATTCGTATAATCGGCAAGATTTTCTCTTGAACCAAGCTCTGTAAATCGCGTTGGAGTGTCTCTTGGAGTTGTTAATGTATACCCAGGCTGTAAGGCTCGGAGGCTGGGAAATACACCGGACTGGTCTCTAGAGAGGACAAGAGGAACTTGCATAGGTATCCCCCCCAAGTTGATTGTCGCAGTAGTTCTGGTTGTGCTGGGAGTTAGTTCAAGTGGTATATGAAACACCATTGGAGTCCCCATTGAATATGAAGGTGTGTATGTAGATGGGGAACTAGAAGGGGATGCGTTTGTTCGCTCCTTGGAGCGGCTTAACAATCTGTGAAGAGGAGGTACGGGGGGTAGCTCGGGAAGCTGTCTCCTCTGCGATCTTCGAAAAGGACCTTGCTGAAACATAGGATTTGGTAGAGGAAGACCGTCGATCTGAGCATAATCTGGTTCTTTTTCATCTACGCTTAATGGATCCTGTGTGCTGACATGGATATCCGAAGGTTCTACTGCATCATTGCTTATTTGGGAACGTTTAATGTTGAGCTTTTTGAAATATGTTAGTTCTTCTTTCGGAGATGATTTTCTCTGTTTTTCAGGTGAATCTTTCACGGGATCCTCTAGGTAATGATATTCGGGACTTTTTCGTATCGAAGGTGTTTCGGGGGATGGCTCGTGTACTGGTGAAGTTTGCGTTTGACCCGTCGCAGGCGGCAATTCCGTCTCGTCACCTGCGTTCAAAACACCCGAGTCAGTTGTGACCCGACTACAAAGAAGAGGAGGCAGGAAATATGTGGGAGCATTCTCTCCATAAACAGGAGGTAAATACGCTTCTTTATCTTCATTTTCCTCATCTTTCCTGTCGAATCTTGAAACTACAAAATCGTCGTCAAACGATTGGTGAGACTTGTCAAAATTTTCACTTTCACCCGCTACCTCACCTTTTACAGGTTGTTCAGTAACAAAGCTGGGCTGTTTTTCTTTATTAGTGTGGTCTTTTCTATCGGTTTTGAGTTTTGTTATACTGGAATAAAACTCATAAGAGTTTGATTCTTTTGTGTTTGTCTTTGAAATTGATTCCATTTTTCCTTCCGTAGTGACTCTAACCATGTGGTCTGTTGCATCTAAATCTTTGTCGTCTACCTCCACAGAATTAACCAGATTTTCACTTTCTTCAAGAACGAAATACTTATGACTTTTTTCTTTGGGGGTCATTTCGGTAATCAGAATACCACCTCTCCTCTTGAGAAACCGTTTGTAGTAGCAGCAGATCCAAACGCCGATAACAATTAACAGTAATACCGCAACAACGCCAAATAACAGAAAAAGCCAGCCCCATGCGCTAGCTTGAGATCCAGATACTATTTTTGCTCCAGTTAAATTTGGTCTTGGGATAATGGCTGTTGGCAGCCTTGAGAACACGTCCAACACCCCGAAAGGTGCTAATGCATTCAATAGCGTTGACCGAACCTCTCCCTCAGGAGTCATCATACCTGTTTTAAGACGATGATAGGAAAATCGGCACACAACAAAGAACGGTGAAATTAGCAGAAGAATAAATAGTAACAATAATATTAGTACTCGTAACATGTATAAGTACAACAGCAAAGTAGAGTTTTTGAGGCACTGAAAGGTTTCTTGATAACTGAATAACAGAAAAAAAAAGACACGCAGTGTCATCCCCTTTCGACATACTTGGTTTTTACACCCTAAGCTGGAATCGAACCCACGTCTCCTTGGTCAAAATTTTGGCCGGCTATCCATTGCACCATCAGAACTCCTCATAGCAATTCACCGAGGTGAATCGATTTTGAATTTTTTTAATTTTGCTGTTTGGTAGTAGCAAAAAGAACGGAAACAGGAATCTCACTTTTTTACGGTGTAATTCAGAAATGGATATAACTGTACTAATGCACAGATGTCCAAATATGGTGACAATAAAAAGTATATCACGAACCGAAGTCTAAAGATGTGACTTATTTTATGCGCGCCACATTTTAACCTTTTCTGTACATTAGATTTCAATATATACTATTGCGAAATGGAATCTTTATGTTTTAAAAATGAAATGAATAATTGTACATAAAAGATTACGCGATTCATACTCTATACCCACGGCAGCGTGGTTGGCGCAGTGGTAAGATCTCTGCTTTCCAACTTCAAGGTCCCGGGTTCAAACCCTGGCTCTGTCAAGTGTTGAACAGTTATGTGATGTTCTTTTCTGCCAAAGTTGACTCGGCTTTCCGTCCTTAGGAGGTCGGTAAAATGAGTAACAGCTTCTGCTGGGGGCTAACCTGCGACGGATTAGTGTCCCGTCCAGGGGGAGTCAATGACTCTCATCCGCTTAACACTACAGAAACCGGAGATAAGAGCCGGTTCCAATCGGCCACTTAGGCTCGTAAAAGGATTTAGCTATACTCTGTACCCTGTGGAATACTTTTCATTAACTAATCAGAATGTTATATATGTGTTATCAATTATGTGGACACACTATGTGGAACTATCTGGTAATATCCTTACCCGTTACAAGGGCGTTTACAGATGCACTTGCTTCAAAAATTCCGCAAATCGTATCATTGACAATGCCAACCAGTACAACATTCGTGGAACTACGTACTGTGCCTTGAACACTCCGAACGAACACATCGGACTCATTTGCTCCGAGATATGCTATCAGTTTTTTGATCAGCTCTACTCTTGTATGGGGATTTTGTACAAACCAGTCAACTGACTTGTTCAGTGTCAACACCAGACTAGGAGTGGAACTGCAGAAGTCTCCTGGTTTGATGAACACTTTGAAGATATGTTCAGTTCTCATACCGTCTTGATCCACAGTAAATAAGGTATAGTTAACCAACGTTCCGTTTTGATATTCGAAGTTGGTAAACAAAGGTATTCCATAAAGTGTGTTCGTTGCGTTGTCCAACATCAACCAGGGAGAGGAGGATGGCCCTTGAAGACGTAGCGTAAGATTCCTGTGTCCTCTGGCTTGCATCTCGCTCATAACCTCCTCGGGTACTTTAACGCGGAAAAGTCTTCCGAAGGTAGCAACTAGCTGTGAGGAACTTGAACAACGAACCAACTTAACATACTCAACGAAAAAGAAAGGAGCTATTGCTGCTTTTACGCCGTTAAGAACACTTCCTTTTGGAGTGTACAGCTTGCTGGATACAGTTTCCACAATAGCAAGATCGCAGTTGTTTGTGCAAGTGCTAACAGCAGCACTGAGTATTGATGGATAGGTATTGCTTCTTTTGTAATCCACAACATGCCAGACCTTATTTGGACACCTTGTATTACCGATGTACTCTCCCAGTTTCTTTGTTAGACTTTCGATTTGAAAAATAGTCGGTGTTTCAGTGAGGTGAAAACTTTTTACTGAAATGTTAATTTGATACATTGGGGAATTTACACGATCTCCCCGAAGGTATACCTGAAGATGTGCAACGGCAAACTTCTTGCCGGAATCAGTTGCTACCAAAAAGAAGTTGTATCCATCTTTTGGTTGATTTTTGTATTCAGTTGTAGCTGGAAGTGCATATATTGTTTGTGTTTTTATCTGAATCCAGGAATCTAATCCCACTGGTTCCATGTCTACTTTCAACAAAGAAAGTGAGAGGTTTTTTGTACTACCATCTTCGCGGTCGCTAAACGTATTGTTGGGAATACGGTATGTAAACATTCCATACGACTCGTTGATAATAAGTGGGTTTAGTGGCCGCTTAACCCTAGGTGGCTCGTTCCTGTCTTCGCTACAGGGGCCTAATCTCTTCTCAAAAACTGATAATATCTCAAACGTTGGAAGCAAGGCTAACTTTAAAGAGGGGTTGTTTATCTTGTATGAATAATGGTTTGTAGTGGCTACGTCGCATGAAGATTGTGTAAGTGAACAGAAGCTAAATGAGACAAGACTCATTGACGGATAATTTGTTCCGCTTGTAAAAGATATAAAATATACGTCTCCCTTCGGATTACGTAGGTAATTTTCAAGCCTATTTCGCAGGTTATATAGCACAAAAGCATCAGAAAAGTTTGAGGTGTAATATACCTTTAAGGCCAACGAGATTTGATAGTTTAACTTTGGCGCGGATTTGTTGAGTAGAATTTTAAGTTCTGTTTTCTCACTAAGACCTCCCTTGTCTCGCGCGAAAAGGAAAAACTTGATTTCTTTATTGTTTACAGCTTGGACGTCATGAATAGTTGGAAGAGGATACAAAACTTGACTGCTGTCATTAAGATAACACCAAGAATCCTTCCCTGTGCGGTCACCGGAAGCGTTTGCAAGATATAGAGTCAAATTACGAGTATCTCCATCCTCTGGGTCTATAAAAATGTCCTTTGGAATTTTGTAACTTGCCAAGTTGCAGACACCAATATCTGGTATAATAATAGCGCGGTTCGCTTTAGGAGGTTGATTCAGACATAATCCAAGTTTGATTTCCTCTACGCTTTCAATTATAAACTCGGGAGCCATTTTGCGTATGAAGTTCGGGTGGACGAGGCCATTTCTCATACTTAATTTACTCCAAGTTTCTTGTATTTTCTGATAATCGCACGACTTGTAATCTATCATACAGCTGCTCCAAACGAGGCTAACCTTTTTCGGAAAGCTACCTGAAGCGTTATAAGAAATAACTTTGACCTTGTAAGATGTTGATTTTGAAGTTTGAAGATACAGCTTCATCTTTTCCAGAAATGTTTGCAGCAACACGATATCTGGTCCATTTGTTTTTGTATAACTGAGAAAATTTAGTTTAATCATGTAGTTTGTAAATGGAATTGGATCAAAAATTGAAACATTAATACTTGCATTTATTTTGGCCCCTTCGCGGTCAGTTGCAACCAACAAAAACTCATCATGTGTAGATACATTCCTTCCTTGAATTTGGTACAGTGGCAAACCGAAGATTATCTGCGAACTAGAATTCAACTGGACCCACGATGAAAAGCCAACGTTTTTCCCGTGATGATCTAAAAGTTGTAGTGAGATATTCTTAGTTGTACCGTCTTCAATATCATAAAATGTATCCTCAGGAATATAAAATTTAAAAGTTTCACAGATTGACGTCTTTAAAGGTGGAAGAGGTCTCCGCAAGACTGGTGCATTGTTAAACGTTACAACACAATTTCCGCTTTTATGGTGAGATACCTCACGCAGTTGAAACTCCGGTAAAACAGCCCTTGCTACCTCTACTTTTGGGACATTTTTAGATGCTTCCAAAGAAAAAACTAGATGCTGCATGGCTGTTAAATTGCACGTGTCACCCATGAATGAAGTTGTAGTCCAAACTAACAAAATGATTGACGGAAAACCTCCAGTTCTGTTAAACGATATTGGTATGATATTTTGAAATCCATTGCTGTTCAAATAACGCAAAAGCTTTGTACCTAACTCCAGGGCGTGGTTAACATCTGGAGATTTGCTAGGAATATAGCTTTTAGCAACCATTTGGAAAACTAAGTTAACGTGATGGGTCATGTTTTGTATATATATCACAAATTCAACTTCCGCGTGCTTCCCACCACTGTCTGTAGCTTTTAGTTTATACTTGTATCCTTCTTTTGGTTTATTTTGAACAACACTAAGTGAAACTAATCCGTAGGCTTCCTGTCTAACAGAGTTAAACTGGATCCAGGAGTGTTTAGAAAGTGGCTTAGAATCATTTTCTTGGAGACTAAGCAACAAAGAGTGAGTAAATCCATCTTCTTTGTCTATAAAGGTGTCATTCGGTATAAGGTACTTAAAATTCCACTGATCCATGGAGATGTTAAGTTTTAATACGGCTCTCTGTGATCTCGGGCTATTATTTGGAGATTTTAGGCAAGGTCCAGAACGTTCATCAATTGCATCTTTTAAAACAAAGGTTGGCAGCAAAGCAGTTTTGAGTTGGGGGTTGATTTCACCGTTTGACAGTTTCAGATTTTTTAACAGCCACTCTATGTGAGCGAAATTGCATTGACTATCAGTGGCACGTTTTCTTCGCCTTGAAAAATTTTCAAAACTACAATTACTCCATTTAAAGATATTTAGTGAAGGGTAACCATTTCCACGTATGAAAGAAATAACATTGAACTCATTAGCATCATTTCCCAAGAACTCAGAAACCTTTTTAATTAGAAGTAGTTGCTCGTCCACATAGGGTTGTCTTGTATCAAAATAGCTTTCAAAAATCAAGGTTATCATAAAGTTAACCTGAGGTGGCTGATTGACGACAGACACTCCAATTAATGTCTTTGCGTCCAGGTGACCATCGTCTGTAGCACTGAGATAGTAGCGGTACCCGCCAATGGGTTGTTCGCCAATAACGTCAGGGCTAAGAATTCCATACAAAGCTTGTGATGTCTGATTTAACTGTATCCAAGAATTCAGTGGTAGTTTGTTGTTATATTTGCTGGTAATAGACAAAGAAAGCGATCTTGTGTTCCCACTTTCTTTGTCATAAAAGAGATTCTCAGGAATTAAATTGTTAAACAGCTTGCAAAATGAAGCATTTAGCATCAATAATTCGTTGTTAGCCGGTTGAGGTCTCGTGTTCAAGCAAGGCCCTAACTTTACAAAGTTTATCTTTTCAACAATAAATTGTGGTGCAAGTGACCTGATAAAGTTTGGATTTACTAAAGTGTCTTGAATAGTTACCCTGCCTCGTATGTGTTCAACAAGGCTAAAGTCACACGGAAAAAACTCCAGCGAGCAGTTGGTCCAAGAAAGGAGAAGTTTTGATGAGTGTACTTTTCTGCTTTTAGAAAACGTAAGTACTTGTAACATAGAAATTTCTTCATTTCCGAAGTAGTTTGCTATTTTTCGCATAATACTCATAAGGATATCCACTGTGTCTGCAGTTTGAAAAGCATAATTCATGATCACTGCTTCGATTTTGTGATTGAAGCTACTATTTCCCCAAATCCTTATGGTAATAGTAGTATTTTGTGTCAGTCCTCCACTGTCAATAGCAACAAGTAAATACTGATATCCTTGTATTGGTTGTTTTTTAAAAACCTCTAGATATGGTACACCATATATTGAGTTTTGTTGGCCATCAAATTTTACCCAAGAATCTTTTGACAAGTTCTTTCCATCCAGATCAACCAATTTAAGGGATAAGTTTCTTGTACCTCCATCAATTTCATCATAGAACACATCGGAGGGAATCTGAAAATAAAACTCCCCGCACAGTGATATGTTCATTGGATTCAAACTGTAATTTACAATTGGTGGATTGTTCTTGTTTACTGCGCACGGTCCAAACGTTTTCTCTTTGACACTGTGAAGTTTAAATTCTGGCATTGGTATTTCATATTGCAGAGCAACACATGAATTGGTCAATATTGAGCTAATATTGTTTAGTGCCTTGGGAGCAGTAGATGACGTAAAGGTTGACTGGGCCCTTGATAAAGATTGTAATGTTGAAACCATATTGAGTTTACTAGTTGGAGCCTTGTAACTAGTTGAAGCGCTTTGAGCCGTAGATAAAACCTGGTTGTGGGCAACAGTCGAGTGGGATGATGCCAGCATTTCTGTTCCAAATCCGCCAGTGACACTTGAGTGGACTTTTGTTATGATTTTCGATGTTACCTGAAAATTTCTCGAGTAACTTGGCAAACTCAAATGAGTCGTTCTTAATATGTTAGAAACACTGGTAGTTGTTTCTGAGACAATTCTTACTGAGGTTGATTCCTTAGTAATTCTTGACTGCGCTATCGATGACGATTGTAATGTTGCTAGTATCTTGAGTTCACTTGTTGGAGCTAGCAAGTCATCAGTTATAAATGAACTGTTTGTTGTAGGTTTATGGTTTGCGTGTGCCGTAAATAAAACCTGATCACTAGCAACACTAGACTTGGATAGCGAGACGATATCTTTGTTAGCTCCACCAGTGACAGTTGAGTGGGTGTTTTTTGATACCTGATAATATTTCGAGTAGCTTGGCAAAACAGAACGAGTTGTAGGTAACTTGCTTGGATCACTACCATACGTTTCTGAGACATTTTCTACTGACGTAAGCTTCTTGGAAACTGTAGGAGAAGTGTCTATATTACAAATATTCAGCGTGCTGGCGAGAGCCATTGTTCTGAAAAAAATAGATAATACAGGTGCTGTTCAACTGTTATTGAACCAATTTCTTTCACGATTTTTATAAAAACTTGATTAAGTACAACTTAAACCTACTATCTTACATTTTCTTAGTATAAACGTCAGCATTTTAGATGAGACTAAATTACTAAATGATAACTTACCTTGAAGGCTGTATTAATGAGGTGGCCAACTCAGCTGAAAATCCATTTCGCTGCACAGATGTCTTTCGTACAGCAGTAGTAGAATAAAAAAAAACTGATTGGGATATCAACGTGCTCAATAGAGTTGTTTCCACAGTTTGTTCTTGGGGTAAGTCAGTACAGTTTAAAACTAGGTTTCCACTCATTAGATGCCACTCTGAAATTGAAAAGCCAAGCGAGCCCTTTACTGTTTCATTTCTTGCTTTCTCAGAAAGCAAGGTGAAATTGGACCTTGTAGTGTCTGAGTCAACAATCCAAGAAAACGCTGTCAACTTTGTGGAAGTAGTATTAATCCCCAGTCCTCTCTCGATCAGAGTCCTATTACAAATATGAAGCGCTCCATTTCGAGGTTCATCAGTTGTGACGTTTACCGTAATATTTACTGCAGAAATTTCAAAAGCTTTTGACACTTCAATAAACATCCGTACACGCTCGCTAGCATTCACACTATTGTAGTCAGCTGCTATTGCGACTGTTGCTATGGTGATCAAAGGTCCAAAGGTACATTGTTTGCACTGAGTTTTAGGAGGGGGTGGAACTGTTATAATAAAACGTTGTGTGCTAAGTGCGCGTTGATCATTAACTACGGTGACAACCATTTGGTACTCGCCCTCATCGTCAGATAGTGGGACACCTCTGAGTTCATGAGTGATCTGTGTTTGGACGAGCCATCCAGGAAGAGCGGTCTTTCCCACTTCTACTATCTGAGTAAGGAAAGCACAGTTATTAATAATTATTTAGTCTTCTTCCAATAATCCGTTTATAAAATGTTATAATTGTATTCTATGGTATGGTTTGGTGTAGTATGACCTGGTATGGTATGGTATGGTATGGTATGGTATGGTATGGTATTGTATTGTATGGCGTGGTATGGTGACGTATGGTGTGGTATAGTGTGGTGTGGTGTGGTATGGTGTGATATTGTATGGTCAGGAGCCCATGAATAGAAGCCTCCATATACACTCTATGCTTGAGTCAACCTTTGCGCGTCTCGTTCTATTCTTCGAACTACCTCGTCTGCAGGAGTCTCAATTTTACCGCGAAAATCTGTTTCTAGTTAAGTCCGCACACAAGCATCTAAAATAAAACGGCGGCCAAAGACTCTGAAAGTAGCAGAACAAGAACTGTAAGGTCTTTAGATTTCCAAGTTCGTGAAGAAAACGATGCAAGTGTAAGGGAAATCTGAGAGCAACCCAGATGGCGGAATAAACTAAAGTTTTTAAAAATTTGGAGATGCAACTTTTGGTCGTACGATCTTGGGAATTTGAGTTCAGATTCCAAATATTTCCTGTGTCTTTATTCATAGCTCTTATTTATGGATATATGCTGTGTTTTGGAAGACTGAAAAGATTTGATTTGGTGGAGACAAAACAAGCGGACAATTACAGTTTTTGCTCGAAGAACTGTCAGTGCGCCAATGCGCCAATGCGAAACAAACTTTTTTTAAAAAAAATTGAGTTTCTTTGCTATGACTTGCTATTGTATTCAAGTGCTACGGATCTTCCGATCTTTACGAGGAATTAATTTAAAGAATTGATTTTGATGGAATGTAAGTGAGCAATTGCATTTTACCAACAGTGAAAGTCGCCAGACTCTGATGATGTCGTTGAAGACAGCATGTTGTCTGATCGGGTTGCGTCGAAAATTATTCGAGGATATTCGGTCCCTGTATTGCAGTCAAAATTTTCATCCAGATGTGCTGGTGATTTTTTCCAAGGATTGTGCCTCGGTTATTACCAATATTTTCATGTACAAACAAGAAAGGACGGAGTAAAACTTTGAATGTTTGCTTGCATCGGGAATAGTTATGTAACCAACATGATGATCAAATATTTGAGAAGATACACGCGTGAAATAAAAATCTCTTCTATCTCAATTTTTTGTGGTTGGAACAATAAAAACTTAATTTTTTAAAACTATTATTATATTAGTTCCTATTTTGATTGATGAATAAAATTATGCATTATTTGAGAACAACTTTCCTCAAACAAATTTTTTATTCATCGTTTGTGGCTTGCATAAAATGGCAGAAAACTTGACATATTTTATAAAGTTGATTTTCACAAAACGATTTTATTGCTATTTTGGCATATTTGTATTTATTTCTGGTTGAAAATTTTTCTGCTGCGCATTCATGTTCTGATTTTGAGTCGAAAGAAAACTTCAAACCGCCGTTTTGCTCCATCAGTGTCTGTTGTTTTCGCCTTCCTTTTTCTTTTTCCTCGACTAGATTGCGGAACACTTTCTTCCTCACTAATGCTCTCCGAAAATGTACGAATTTCAAATAAAGAAACATCGTAAAAATCCGAACTTTCACAGAGTTCATCACTTGAAAAGTCTTTCCAGGTACTCGTTTATATATTACGTTAAAATCCTGCTTTATTCTGATTGGGCATTCTGAACAGTTCGCGCGAATCTAGACCACCCTCAGCGTTCTAAAAATAAAGAGACACGCGCTAAGGTTGACTCAAAGGGCTAGTATGGGAGTCCCATGGGAGATGGAGGCTCCTATTCATGGGATCCTGGTGTGGTCTAGTATGATATGATGTAGCATGGTAGGGTATGGTATGGTGTGGTGTTGTGTGGTGTGGTGTGGTGTGGTGTGGTGTGGTGCGGTGTGTGGTATGGTATGGGATGATGTGGTATGGTATGGTGTGGTGTGGTGTGGTGCGGTGTGTGGTATGGTATGGGATGATGTGGTATGGTATGGTATGGTATGGTGTGGTGTGGTGTGGTGTGGTGCGGTGTGTGGTATGGTATGGGATGATGTAATAATAATAATAATAATAATAATGACTTTAATCAAGTATATCCACTGGGTGGCTCTTCACCTTGATTATGCTACT
>JAOEJH020548999.1:0-11631 GCA_025448215.2 Palythoa grandis
TGTAACATGGTGCATCTCCTCGCGAGTATAATAAGAGGTATCCATGGTCAGGAGGTGTAACATGGTGCATCCCCTCGCGAGTATAATAAGAGGTATCCCTGGTCAGGAGGTGTAACATGGTGCATCTCCTCGTGAGTATAATAAGAGGTATCCCTGGTCAGGAGGTGTAACATGGTACATCTCCTCGCGAGAGTTCAAAAGTTATTTGTAAATTGCTCAAAATGCTCTGAAAGTGAAAACACTTTTTAAAAATATTTGCAAATTTTCGGAAAAAAGAGGCTCTAGAAGCATACACTGGGTTGCCTGTTTTCTAAGTTGAAGTTTTACAGCACATAAACCGAAATTGTTTTGCATAGCAAAGTTTCTGAATCATTGTATTAAAGCGCGCGTGCGAACTTTCGCATCGAGTAAAAGCACATGCCACATCATACGCTCACAACTTTGACATATAAAATATTTTCAGATGGAGTGCGGTAATATTAAACCACTAATTTGTTATCAATCCAAATGATTGTCCGGAAAATATGAGAGCTTTATTGGATCGTAGGATTTTTATTTTTATTTCTATTTTCTAAACATTTCGCCAGCATTAACTTAATTTAAGCCGCGCTTCTAATTCTTTATTTTTCTCCGGTTTTTCCTCAAAACATGTACTGGGTTTCTCTGAAATATGGTATTTTGTTTTTCTATAAAAAAAATATACACTTGTAAAACTAGTCTAGACTCGACATCTGTTATCTCTCAGCCGCGGGAGTGCATCACGACATGTGCAGTATTTATTCAACCAATGTTTTAATTTATCAAACATTCAATTCATAAACAATTTCGTAAGCGTATTAACTGAGAAAATATATCTGCTTCGACAGCAAAACCAACAAAGAAACATGTATCAAAAAAGACAAAGGAGTTAAATCGGCCCATATGGAGACGAACATAAGACACAATTTGAATTACCTTTATTTTGAGAAAAGCTGTCGACATACCGCGGAATCGGTCACGCTGTAAATTTAATATTCCAAAACCTCGCTAAATAATTCTCATCTCGGACGTCATTTCAATAATATTTGAGTTCATTAGAAGTTAGGTAATACGGTTTGCTTTCGAGCTAATACCATGTTTGCTTGCCGGCAACCATCCCAACTAAAATAGTCGCATAAATAAACTCAAAGTCATCTGCCACAGCATGTGTGTTTTCTAAGTCGTTCGAGTACAATCAACGTGTCTGCGAACTCCAATATAAATAATTTTTGGCCGTAATTTGAGAATTATTGCTATATCTGTAGATCTAGGAAACATCACTCACCTATGGCCGCCGCTCAAAAATCTGGCGAGCTGATCAAGTTGACTACTATATTTGGTAGAGTTTACCATATTTGTAGAGTTGCGCAATTTTTCCATTTTCTGACGACAAAGACAGGAAAAAAACCCAACCCATTTTAAGACTGGTTTGCCACAGGCAACCCAGTACTAGTAATCATCGACGCGGACGTCAATTTTTAGAAAAAATATGGTAAATATCGGACATTTTTGGTCGATTGGCTTTTTTAGCGTAATCCAGTAAAGCGGAGTTCAAGCTGTTGAATACTACCCATTGAACACACAAGAAAGCATTGGATAACTAATTCATTCTATGCCATAAAAAATAATCATGACTATTTTATTCCCCGCAAGGCGAACGAAGAACTAAAACTGCGATTTGTGCTGACGTTTTAAGCTCGGAAGAGCACTGATAAATCTAAATCTAAATTGAGATAATTGCAAACATTTCTCATCATGGAGACTCATTTCGGACTAAAAAGGACAACGAAGCCGGATGGAGTACTACCCGCTGGTTACGCAACGGCTTTCCAGGCCTCTGATTGGCTATCTGGGATAAAGGATCCGTGGCATCCATCCGTGTATATATCCCATGGCCCTCAACTATTCTAAATGAAGAATGTGGTTACTTTATAGTGCATGTGGAGAAGGGCTTTGAGGAAGCCAGGTGAGGCAGGATGAAGAGCTGCGCAGATGTTTTTTGTGTTTTGGTTATACTTAAGTTTAATTTCCTTTCACTTTTGTATTTAGCTTCTTCTACAAAGAAGTCAACCTGAGCATTTCAACTTCTGTTGCCTTATTTTAAAAGAGGCTATCATAGCATGTTTTTCTATAAGAGCCAGTAAATTTTGACAAACACTGAAGAGTGAAGTGTTCCTTACTTTTTGGCGATGTCAGTCTCAAACTATTTATGAATCAGTTTCTTATCAAATACTTTTATAATCATGCGCAGTGTGTATTTCCCGCTGTTTTGGTGGGCCACATGCACAGGCTTTCGTAAGAACGTCATTCCTCTTTCATCGTCATCATTTCATTGTTGTAATCATTATTATCATTATTATCATTATCATCACTATCATCATTATCATCATTATCATCTTTATTATCGTCATTATTGTCATTATTATTATTATTATTATTATTATTATTATTATTATTATTATTATTATTACCAACATCGTTTTTTTCATTATTATGATTATGATTATTGCTACTGTTGTTATTGTTAGCTAGTGGAATCACGAACTGTTGGGAATTTGGGTGTCACGTGCAAACAATAAAAACATCTGAACCAACGACATCTTTTCACTCTTCATCAATATTTTAAAAAATCTTTCCACTGTAAATGTAAACCTATATATAGAGATTATTACATATTAAGGGCTTGATATCTCTTATATTCAAGAGTTTTTCCTATCATATAATGAACGAGCGAGTCCGCGAGCGGCGTGAAACTTGCGTCGGAAACTAGTGACACAATAATACAAGCAATGTGATTGGTTAAAAGTATTTATATCGGATTTTTTCATTGGACCGTTTTACTGTGAGGCGATATCATTTCGCCTCTTTATCACATGGATATCTATCCTGAATGTGAAATAAATAATCGTGGCTAACTGCATCCTTATATTCTCAGTCCATTTATAAAGCATCAAAAGTTTACCGATGGATTTCTTTTATTAAAAATGTCTAGTTTTATTTTGCCTATTCTTTTTAAAAAAATGTTTGTTGTGCCACTCAAAAAGCAGCAGATTGTGTAATTTGCAAATGCCGACCAACCAAGCTATTAAATATATTCTTTAAGTTTACAAAATTTCTTTGTTGAATAAAGCTGCAAAGAGAGAAACTGAGGAAATTGGTAATTGCCATTTGAAAACATTTTGAATGAGTGTTGCTGGTGAGGGAAATTTTGGTTTTACTATTTTCGAGTAACTTCGGTCTGAAATTCTTACATCTTTTAAAATTCAACCTACGAGAAAACTTTGAAGCTTCTTGAAATAGCTGCCCGATTATAACTGTGTGGAGTTTCAGTGCTACGCAGTTTGATATCTGCGACCATCCAATTGAATGCGGATCGTTTTTGTCCACAAGGCGTATCTTAAGAAATACTAATAGTTTGCAAACGAATTGTTTTACTTACGATCCACTCTCGCCGTTTATGCACTTCAGACGGAGACGGGATATTAGAAGCACTTGCCATATTGTCGTTTGAAGCCATTATCAAGCTAATTTGTTCGGTTTAAGATAGGCTTAGCGATTTAGTTAGGCTTCCATAATCCTTTCATGTACGCGGCCTTCACGTGTATCGCTTTGTGTTCAACAGGTCGAGTTATTGTTTCGGTACTTCGTCTTACGGTTGTATTTAACTGTATTTTGTATGTCACCAGTTGTTTGTGTGAACTCTCCAATGTTCATTCACACTTTTCGACGATACGAATTTCCATCGCTGGTCACCAGCAGGGCTTCTAACGTTTTTTTAAAAAGAATATTCATAAACGGGTTTGGTCACGCCTTGCATGTGAAGAATGACTTTCTTTACTTAATATTTTCTGGTACTTTGTCAAAAGCTACAAAGCATATTGGTTCAAATTAACCTTGATATACATTTATTAAGTTTAGTACACAGCAATATCTTATTTCTCCAAACCAAAGATAACAATAGTTGCATATAAATTTGAATGACCGCTTGGTGTGACCTTTTGCCACTAGTGATACATGAAAGATAACTTAAATATTAAAGACATGTAAAAATTCCGACTCTTACCTTTTTTGTCAGTAGATTTTAATTTGATTTAAAACGGACAGCTAAAAGTGTTTGTTTGCTCAAAAATATTTCCTTTACTATTTCAAAATTAACAATTACTCTTTCTGGGACTTTCATAAACTCTGCCAGAACAGCTCTCTACATCTTTTATGATAAAGAATAGAAACCAACTTTTTGACAGTCGAGACAAAGATGCCGAAGATATCAGAGGAATTCTCGTCCGCGTGACACCATGTTGATTTGCTACACTAGGAACTCGATCCAACTGCATGCTTAGAATTTTTAGTTTGTAATATCAAAAGTCGAAGAAGGTTGGGTCATCCTGAGATTTATTTACATTTTGAAATGCCTTTTCGAAATCAATTCTATACCCGCTGCAAGTTACTGCCTTTTACTCATTCATACATATTTCTTCATTATAAACACACCGTGTGAAATATTCTGCTAACCAATTCTAAAAATACATAATTTCTAAAGCCACAATGTTTTGTATTGACGACACTTCCTTGCTTTAATACTCCAGAGTCCAGGACGCCTCCTTGCTTCCTCCAGAACACCTCTTTGTTTCCTCCACAGCACACCCTTGCTTACTCCAGAGTCGAGTACACCTCCTTGGTTCCTCCAGTGAACACCTCCTTGCTTTCTTAAAACAGCGTGAAAAGCTAGCAAAATATTTACTATTTACGTTACAATGAAGTCTTTAAAAACGTACGTTTCTGGGTAAAAAAGGTATTTCGCGGTTTTGCAATTTTTCCTTCCGCTTGTTTTCTTGCTCTCTCAGTTTTTCGCGCTTTCTTTCTTTGTCGTTTTTTTCTTTCGTGCTTTATCTTTCTTTGTTTATTTCTTTGGTGTTTTTCTTGCGCTTATTTGTGATATTTATGGTTTTTTTCCCTCTTTCTTCGTTGACCATTCTTAATGTAAAGCACGCCATGTTGGTATTTCCAGCAGTAATCTCACCAGAACTCTTCCATAAATTTTCATTAACAACGCTGTTATGAGCAAACAGTTCAGTAAATCATGAAAAACTAAGTTTTCTAGATTGCTAATCACAAACATAATCATTATAAAGCTTGTTTCGGTTTCAGCTTGTTTTTTCCCTCAGTAAGCGTTTTCTTGTGTCCTCCAAGGTCACAAAGTTTTCTTATTGTTTTGACAAACTAAACGTCTTACATCATTATATATCATTAGTTTGTCGTTATTTATAGTTTATTGTTGTCGCCCGATAAAAGGTCCGTCTGCTTTCCAAACAACCTCAAAAAAAAACCGGACCAAGTTTCCGCTGAAACTCAAAGAAGGAAAAACGAGAAATAACAGAAGGATAATTCAAAGCAGAGGAAAGACAGTTTTAAAGAAGACGGTTCAAAAATCTTTGTCAGTTCGTGTGTTTGCGGTCGCTCGGCAGGGAGCCAGTCAAACGTTTGGGGTATTCTTTGATTGTCTTTCGTTACATTTATTTTAAAGAAACGTTCGATACCGAGATTTTTAAATCGTAGGTCTTACTAGTGTCGGTAGGCAACGAGTCAACGATTGTGCCCTTCCTAGTTCTAAACGATTGTGCCCTTCCTAGTTCTAAACGCTGCTTACCACCTGTTGTATCGAACGGAAGCACTTCACTAACAAACCTTTAGAGCTATTGTCTAGAAGTATGCAACCTGTCATTCAGTCAAACTATGAACTTCAATTTGTCAAAAATTCGTGCTTTTTTTAAAATAGCATTTTGAAAAAGATCGATGACAACTGTTTTCAAAATGATGCAAGATTGATAGCGCATGTCGGTATACACATTGCGTCAAGTGCAACACGCCATTATTTTTGTTATTTAAATTTTTAACGATGCATTAAGTTTATATTTCAAAACTATTCAGATATTTTGTGAAAAGCTTTGTGGTCGGTCTTAGTTTAATCTGTTAAGTTGTTGTCTTTATTCCCGGGAGATGCAGTTACTGCATCGTAGTTGGACACTGGCCACGAAAATATAACAATGGATTGTTATCTCATTACTTCCAAAACTTTGACTTTAAAATTAGATTAATAAATTTTCATTGTTAAGCAAATCTTTCTAGTACTTAAATAAATAAAATATTAACATTATTGGAAGCCATATTAGCATTCAAATGTCTCTGTGCTTGAAAGAATAGTATAGAAACGGTCGCAGTAAAAGGTTGAAATCATTTTTGATGCCATCGAAGTGTTTCGATTCGCTTTAATGCAGTTTTGAAGAAAACCTTTCGGCGACTGCTTTGTGCAGACATATAGTTTGTTTTGTCTGCATAATAGCTCTATTTGATGGTCAAATAGCAGTCGCTATTGTCGTAATTTTTGAAGACATGTTTTATTTGTTCATCGCCAATCAAGATTGAAAACAAGGTAAAATACGCAAATTGGTAAAGAATCTGAAGGAAAAACTGAAACCTTAGCGAAAGAAAGAGAAGCAAAAAGTCTTGTTCCGCAGAGTCTTTAGGCCCTTGGATTTATCGTCAATGAACCGTCGAATTTGTTAAATACGACAAAAGCAAGGTGAAGTGAAAAGCGAAGTTAAGTTTATCGGTGGCGTTAAGTACATGCAACCACAGAATTCATCGTGAACTAGTTTTTAAAAGCCTATAAGCGGAAACTTCTTTGTTTTGAAGCAAACATTTTGAAACTTCAACCAGCATTGCTTTAATTCGCCAAGTAAAGGAAACATCAATTTGTTTTGTTGTTAGTAAACGAGTTCACCACGAGTCAATTGATATGGCCAACACGTCGGAAATCATTCTACAAGACACAGCGCCATTACTGAGTGTTGTATACGCATGTCTCTTGTTTCTTTTCATTCTTCTTTCTCTCGCTGCCAACATTGCTGTTTGCACGATTGTTTTCAGTTCTTCGAGTTTAAGAACCCCTCTGGATTTTTACATCTTAAATTTGGCAATCGGAGATTTAATCTCCTCATTTTTTGGAACTTTCACAGTGGACAACGTGCGACTTGATTGGAGTCTTGGAGTCGGTTTCTGCAAGTTTACCTACTACATAATCTTTGTGTGTTTTTCTGTCACGGTTTTGACACTTGGACTGATGTGTGTGGAGAGATATTACGTCATTTGCCGGCCTTTAAAACATCCCAACGAAAACCTATTTAGAAGGTACAAATTCACCATACCAATAACATGGCTGCTTTCAACATTGGTATTCATTCCTTTTCTGCTCGCTTATAACTTGGAGCACGTTGAAACGACCATTGGACAAACAAAGCAAATGTGTTCAGAATCGTGGAGCTTGGTCAGCAAAAAATATTATGCCCTATGTGTTTTAATAATGTTCGTCGTTGCACCGTGTGGACTAATGACGTTTATATTAACAAGAATTATCCTGAAGTTGAATGCTCCGCGAACTTCTAGTTCTGGTGGCAGTGTAATTTTGCATAAGAAAAGAAGGGCTGAATGCAAAATGCTTGTAATTATGTTTTTCATCCAATTCATGTGCTGGACTCCAGCTGTAATTTTAATGCTGCTTCACAAGTTTGAGAAAACTGGATCAACGTACTTAAGAATATGGCTCTTTTTAGAACTTTTGCACTTTTTAAGAGCTTTTTTATACCCTTTGGTGTACTATTTTATGTACCCTAGTTACAGGAGCAATCTTAGGGCTCTTTTTAGGTCCTGCTTCTCGAGCCCTAGTCGTTCAAGGGACAGCACCAGTAGCAGTATTAAAAAAGAGTCATCTAGTTCTTCGGCCCCCTCGGAAACCTCGATGAAATTTTCTTCTCGTCCGCCAGATTACAATTTTCAGTTTTCGGAAAATGATCTTTCCACTACCATGTGATTTTCAGGTACCGAACATGTAAGATTTCCGTACTAAGACGTACCTAATTATACATACACGAATTGCGTTCCACATGATGTGGGTGTGGCGTGGCAAATCGACACTGGCATTTGGTTGTTGCTAGGGCCCTGACTAGTTCTTCAGTCACAAACTGATATTTGTAATCCTTATTACATAAAATTGCTGGTTTATTGTATATATGAACGCAAAACGTTGGAAGTGTTAAGCTATTAAAGGCGCGGCCACATGATACAACATTGCACGCAATTGACACCAGTTCTTGTGTCCTTACGGTGAAATTTATGCATGCAACGTTGCAGAAATAGGATCGGTTTCTAATTCTGCAACGTTGTTGCACGCAACAATTTCAGAGGTGGCCACGCGATGCAATTCTTCCATTGCGCGTAACAATGCATGCATGCATTGTTGCATCGTGTGGCCACACGATGCAATTCTTCCATTACGCGTAACATTGCATCCATTGTTGGATCGTGTGGCCACAGAATGCAATTCTTCCATTACGCTTAACAGTGCATGCTTTGTTGCATCGTGTGGCCACACAATGCAATTCTTCCATTACGCGTAACATTGCATGCATTGCTGGATCGTGTGGCCACACGATGCAATTCTTCCATTACGCGTAACATTGCATGCGCATTGTTGCATCGTGTGACCACACAATGCAATTCTTCCATTACGCGTAACATTGCATGCGTTGTTGCAACGTGTGGCCACGCCTTAAGTACGAATTCCAGAAAAAGGAAGTTTTTCCGTTTGCGCACCTGACAAGATGAACATTGAAACATTTGCCAGAACACGCAATATAAGTAAAAAGCCACATGGACAAAATATTTTGTAGGCGTTTAGAGAGAGAAGAAAAATTGATTTGTCATTTTCAACTCACAAAAATGTAGTTTACCAGTTTGTCATCCATCATGTTTATAGTAGTGACGCATGTGTTTAGCTACATGTATTTTTTATACATATCTAGAATATCAGCACAAGTTTAATTGTGTTAGCTAAGGCTGGCTCACATATTTAATCACAGACGATCGCAGGCGGCCGCACAAGCGCAGAAATCACCCAAGCGAACAGCACAGACCAAGTGTTCACATATGATCGCTGTTGATTGCATGCAGTTATCGGTTAAAGCTGAGTCAGCGACTTTTATCTCAGCGGTAATACAAATGTAGCACTGCATGTAGTCATGCAACATGGACGCGACTGATGTAGAACTTTTTTTCGGTGTAAATATTTTGTTAATTAACATATAATCATACCCGATCGCTGGAGTAGAGCGTGGTTCTATTTCTGCGATCATGTGCGATCACGCGCACGATCCCAGAGCCGTTTAGATATAATCGCACTTGTTCGTACTGGATCGTGCGCAATCGAATGAAATCGTTTGCCAATATATGTGAAACAGGCTTTAAAGACTTATTATTTGGGGGGTTGGTAGTGGGGAGAGCTCAGTATTGTTGTGGGCAGGGCGGCAAATTCGGCCATGAAGTTAAGGGAGAGCCATTTTTAAATACTGAGCACAAGTATTTTTTTTCTTTTGAATGCTTCAATCGTTTATGGGGAAGTACAATGCAGAGCATAATGTTTTTAGAAATAACTTGCTATGCCTTTTATTGAAACGATAAAAATACTAAAATTGTATACGGGTACTTGGAAACATACCAAATCATTTGCATGAATAAGTTGGAAACTTTAGACGAAACAAAAAAAATGTGTGTTTGCGGTTACTGGATTCTAAAAATTAGGTTAGGTAGGTACCGTTATTTTTTTTTAAAATAATTTTATTTTGCCCGAATTACCTTTTATGGCCTGCAGCACGTCATCGCATATTTACATTTTTGGACTCAAGACAATCGTTATGGAGACCAAAAATATGAATATAGAAATGATCGTGAATTCTCCTCGGCGCGTAACAAAAACAAATTGTATACAAGTACACATTTCTGCACGCTATTTGTGCGATCCAAGCTTAAAAACAATGTCTGTAATTTTTTTTGAAACGATACATTTCAGAGATGTTTTAAAAATGAAGTCAGTTGAAAATAAAAATCCAAACTTGATGTCTTATTAAAAACATCTTTTCTGCAAGAAGAAACCACGGTATAACAACACTAGAAATTATTGCTCTAAAGTTTAGGCCGATCGGCAGCCAAAAATTACGGAGGCGGTCGGTCCGGAAACACAATTTTTTTTGTTTGGCCTTACATTCTGGACTTTACCAGTAAGTATGATAGCAGATCTATTAATAGAACGCCCCCCTGGGGAGGTTTCACACGCCCACAGTTGAAAGACCCAATCAGAACCACTAATGAAGACCACGCTAACCTCACGAGTATTCACGCGCATAAACCGCGGGGGCGAGGGGGGGGGAGGGTACTCCCCAAAAAACTTGTGTAGGGGTGTTAGGGTTACCCTATTTATGACCAAATATTTGTGATTTTTCCTACCCTATTTATGACCAAAATATGCGATTTTTCCTACCCTATTTATGACCAAAATATGCGATTTTTCCTACCCTGTTTATGACCTGACCGAAAGAAGAAAGAAGTAGCTTCTTTTAAAAAAACGAATTCAAGACTAGAGTGCAGAAATCGATACCCTATTTATAACTAAAATTGAGGCAAATGGCTAAAATCAATACCCTATTTATGACCAAAACGGCTGAAAAACCACAAATTTATGGCTAAAACTCGATACCCTATTTATGACCAAAACGGCTGAAAAACCATACCCTTTGGGGCCACACATACCTATATAGCCCATATAAGGGAGTACCCCTCCCCGGGTTATAACGGCAAGAGCATCTGTTTTTGTTTCAGGTTTGACAATGGAATAGAATCCTTCCAGTTTCTAAAGCGGGTAGTTATTACAAAGCAAAGGTTTATCCCTTAGGAAAGGAAACAAAGATTATTTCATCATCTTCCAGTCACACACTGAACAAGTAGAGTTTACTGGGTCCCTAACGATTCTCATTCTTGGCATATGCAGAACAGCTGTAAGTTCCACATAATCCGGTTTTCACCTGATGTTATAGCTCGGCTATGGCAAGTTGTTCAAAAGTGATTTAACTTTAACCATGGGTTTTTTCAGCGAGGAAAAACTTAAGGCCTGCATAAAATTAATGTTCAGATTTTCTAGAGAAACAAAGTGTCAACCCCAGAATTGCAGCTGAAATTAGTCTCTACATAGTTGGAAACAAAAGGATAGGTTAAAATTTTAACCCTGGGTTAGTGCTAATTGGCTTTTGAACAACCGGGCCCAGCCATGCTTGTACCCTTGAACAAATCAATTTTGATGATTTCTTTTGTTTAGGGTGCCAACATGGCTGCTTCGTCTTTTGTTTTTGGTGTCTCTAGGGAATGCGTGAAAACCAAGAACACGAATCTATTCTGTTAAAAATGTGATTTGACCTTACGAAAGGGTGAGAAGTTCCTGAGAAACAAAGTTACGGTGTTGGACCTTAATTGGGGCTCTTGTCATTCCAAAGATGGTACAATGGTTTAAGTGGTTGCTGCTCCTGAGATACCGAGTTGTACCTCGTCTTAAATCTAAATATATTGGGTATTACTATACAGTTAATGACTGCTCACAAGGGAAACATCTGTTTTGTTTCCCGAGAATCTCAATGTTTCTAGGGACGAGCTGAAGTGGAGGGAAACATCAAGATTTGAGGGAAACAAAACAGATGTTTCCCGAGGGAGCAGTCATTAAGTGTTTTGTAATAT
>JAOEJH020549106.1:0-11627 GCA_025448215.2 Palythoa grandis
CCGTCCTACGATTTTGTATCACGTGATGCATTTTAGCCAATGAGAGCGCAAAAAAGTCAATGGGTGGGTTATAATATTACATATCAACAGAGAATAGAACGTTGCGGGAGGCCATGATCGCCAACGTTATTTTTTGACACAACAACTTTAGAAGCCCACACTAACATCACCGTTTTTGCCTACCAGTCGTGCAAATCTCAAAATTTTTGATTACTTGAAAAAAAAAGCAAAACAAACAAAGAAATTAGCAGGGTAGCCAATTATTTTTCTTTTCAAACATAAATTATAAACATAACGACAAGGTTTATTAATAAGTAAAGGAATTTTGTTCCTTGTACTCTTGTTCAACAAACTAATAGCCTTTTGCATGATGACGTCACAAGGACACCAAAGTAAGGCGTGGTGGGGAAATGCTATGTGCGATCACGGGAGATTTGACTCTGTTTTGACTGTTCCTGCAGTTCAGCAATTCGTTATGTCTGTTCTCTCATGATTAACTAAAGCGTTAGTTCCGCTGTGTGTAACAACTTATTATCACCACCAAGCCCCCCTTTTTTAGTGCACGAAAACGCTATTGTGACGTCGTCATACGTAGGGTCTATTCAAGCTCCTGCTTCCCATACACAGTTATGCAATTTCGTTGTTATCTATAATATGATTTTTGGCTCAAATTGCTTTCCGCTAAACAGCTCTACCATATTTATTTTTGACAGGCGCAGCCGCGTCTTCCGTACGAGTTTTCTCACGAGGGGATGCTACAGCGTTTAAGTGCTTATATCCAAAATCAGGTGCGTTTGAAAACCTACCGTTATCCAGCATTGGCCACTTACATTTTATTGTGATCGGCTTTGCTATAATTATAATAAACAACGAAGGACGCAGTTCAACGACGTCCGGCCGAAAGCACATAGGCACACAAACATGGGGTGTAACACATACGCAAAGGCAGCCGCAGTGCGACCCATGCTTGAACGCGGAACAAAGCACCGCGGCCAGTTGGAAGTAGAGCGTTGTCGAGTTTCGCTGAGGCAGGAAAGCCGGTCTACCCGGAGAAAAACGCTAGGAGTGAGATTGAGAACAACAAATTTCAGCCCAGGATTCGATCCCGGGCCCGCAGTGGTGGCAGGCAATAGCGCTAACCACTGGCCAACTTGACGTCCTGATGTTGCATTATCCGCAATTTTTCCAGTTCGTTACTGGATAGGTTCTCTCCGTGTGATATCATTCTATATAGCTTCGATTGTGGTTTTCTACCGAGGTTATAAGTAAGGACATTATGATAAGATCTTCGCGGTTATAAACGCAATTTACGTAATTGTGAAAGAGAAGCATGAAAAAATCCAGACACCAACGCGATTCGAACGCGCGACCTCTGCGATACAGCTGCAGTGCTTTACCAACTGAGCTATGAAGCCATATCTGTTGGGAGCAGGTCAACTCTAGTGGGTCCATCTTTGCCACTTGTAACTTGAACGATTATTGTGAAGGATTTTGTACCGCGGTTTTCAGCAATGACTTTATGTTACGATATTCGCGGTTTTTTCAGGCTTCTCTTTCGCAATCACGTAAATTGCGTTTATAACCGCGAAGATCGTATCATAACGTCATTGCTATATAGCTTCAGACACACACTCAGAGACCTCCAGAACATTTTTTTCCAGACTCTCTCTACGCCGCTAGACAATTATTAGACCAGACCAACACACAATCCTTAAATACAATTTAACCTTTTTTCCTGTTAACAGGATTTTTGTCACTCGGAGCATACTTGGCCTCCTCTTTCCGAACTTCATCGGCACATAGGGGATCCCGGCGTGTCCTGTATTGATGTGTGTTGGAGAAATGGCCTGATATGTGAGAACACGTTTTTCGTTGTAATCAACAAGGCTGAAGAGTTCTCAAAGTATGTATTTATAATTACTGACTCGGATATATAAAAAGGCAGGAAATTTCGATGTATGTCGTTGTGTACTTCAAAAAAGCCCGCGAAATCACTCAATTGTAGATTCTCATGAGAACTGATATGTTTGTTTCCGCTGTAGCCACTCGTCACTCAAACATCAATGAAATCCGCCATATTACAACCGAGTTTGATCATGTAGCTTCATTTCTCTTGTGGATTATTGCACAACGGATGTTAGATAAAATGCTCGTCAAAGTTCAGCGTGTCACTTGGTGGAGGAATTGTATTTTTTCTATATTCAACATAAATGCCCTTTCTCTCCCCAGGTTGACAAATCTTGATCGTTGAATAAACGAATATAAACTAACATCGCTTTTTTTTATCTTTACCAACAGATTTAGGTTTCAGTGCAAGTCGTACGTAACTCGCGAAACAATTGTAGCTCCGTCTTTCAATCAAACCGACGGCTCTTGCCTTCTCCAGGAACAATCGCTTCTGTTCAGCTGCCGCGCCTCCGCCCCTAGGGTACAGCGGTTATGTCCATGTCGCACATTCATCAACGAACAAGTGGCCTTGTGCAAGAGCTGTGCATCGTAGCCACCCCACATACAAAACGAAAAAGCCAGTCTGGTTATTCCAGCAATGGAATGCCCCACTTTCAAGCAGATGAATTATTACTCGTGTCGGTAGGCAACGGTTCAAGGAATGGGCTCCGTATTTTTATTTTTGTTCACCCTCGTACCCAGCGTCTTCGTTCCCCTTGACCAACGGTCGGGAAACAGCTACCCTGGAAAGATCCGATTGGAAGTCCGAAAATATCGGACTTCCGGTTGAATTGCGCATGTATAGCCACAAAACCAAACAGTGCGTCCTCTTCAACCGAAGAGGCGGTTAACTACGCTTTGAAAGCAGCTGGTAAAGAAAATATCACGTTAAAAGAAAAACAACTTGCCATTCTCAAGCTCGCTGTACTTGATAAAAAAGGAGTACTGGCTGTTCTGCCAACGGGGTTTGGTAAATCTTTTTATGCCCACCGGGAAGCCTTGGTGGAAAGCAAACAAGTTCTTAAATTGTTAAAAAAAAGAATTTCAAAATCGAATTCGAGCGATTTTAGTGGACGAGGCACATCTTGTCGCTGACTGGTATGTACATGTATTAAACGCAATACATTTGTTAAAAAAATCTTACATGTTATGATCAAAGTACTGTCTTGTTATAAATTGTAATATAAGTTCTACATTGCCTGCCCCGAGATATGGCAAAATGCGGCCCATTCCTACTGGACTACACTGTTCTTCTCAAACATATTGTCATTACAGCACCTGCAGACTCTATAAACATCGGCCTTAGACGCCACTGATTTCCTTGGAGTAGTTTCTGTTGGATTTTTCGCCATTTTGCAGCGCTGGTCCAAGGCTACTTCCGGTGATATGCATTGCTTTCCGAAAACCAATCAAAATCGCTCCTCAAAGGAACTTTCGAGAGTCGCTCGTCGACTCGAGGTACGAGATTGTCTCAACTTTATCTATTAATGTGCCTGTGCGCTGTTTGTGATGGTTCGCAAACTACAAATGGGGTATTCGCAAAGCAGTTTGGGATGGATAAAAGAGTAAAGCCACTCTCGCCACGCCATTGGTAGCGCGTTTGAACTCAGATCACGTGGATTGGGCTGTTCAAACGTCAAAATTCAAAGAGTGACTTTTTAACAAGTAAAGCTTTGTGATTTACCAATAAAACCGGGGATCGAATCCTGGACTCGCATGTGGGCTGAGATTTGTCGATCTCTATCTGACTCCGAGGGTTTTTCTCCGGGTACTCCAGTTTTCCTTCCTCATAAAAATGGACAATAACGGGCCTGCAGTAATTGGGGAAACCTGTTGCAGCGTCCCTTTCCCTTTGGGGATAAAGCTAAATAAAATAAAAAATAAAAGTAAAAAACATTTCAATCCCAACTTTTCAGCCCAAAGCAAACTATAGAAGGTAGGAAACTGGAAGATAGAAAACAATTTTAACCCTGGGTGAGTGCTAATCGGCTTTAACCGGGCCGTGGGTTAGAGAAGTATGCGAAAACTCTTGGAGAAGCAGGTTACGAAGCGAAAACCTTTTGGCATAAGAAAACTGACAATTATCAACTTCAAATGCGGAAGAAACAAAAAATTACTTTGAATTCCTACTGAAATTATTCCCCTTAAATTATTCCCTGGGTAAGCCCAGTCAAATTGTCGCTACAAAGTAAGTCAAGTTGTTTTTTAATGTTCCACATTAAAATTTGAATTTGCATTTAAAAGTGCGGAATATCAGCTGCTTTAACTCTCTTTTTTGGTCGAAACGCTGCATATTCTACACTGATTTGTACATTTGAGGAACAGTAATATAAATATTAAACGACACAACGAACGTTCGCCACAATTAAATTACAATATATTGTATGTACATAGCTCTGCCGTGTAAAACAAATCGTCTGCAAATCAGTGTTGTTTTGCCCTAGATCTTGGAATACTGATTATAAACTGGATGAATTATAGCCTTATCATTCCAGACTCGCATAAACAGTTGCTGCCTTTGATACAATGTTTGAGAGTTCGCCAATTATCACTGCTGTGAAACTGAAATTCACATTCAGTATCAAATATATTCAGACTGTTTTTATCAACCATCAGCTGCTGCTCTATCGTCTAAAGTTCAGTCTCGAATGTTTGACAGACGACTGATTGAGTTTTGAACTCTTCACGCAAATGACCACGAACTTTCCCCGAGCCTTCTCTAAGATTGATTAGCGGCCAGTAGAATTCGTTTTCTTGTTTTTGGACGATGTCCCGCTAGTTCTGTGGAGGTAAACAGACACAATGCCGTAAATAACTTGTAAAAAAAATGTCGAACACTTCAGTGAAACAGCTAAAGTGTTGACCACAAAAAGCTATCCGACTGCAGCAAATAAAGGCCCATGATGCAAAGGGAAGCAATAAGTGCCGACATTGTTGGTCCAACAGTGTTGGGAGTTGTAGATTGTTGCATGGTGCATGCAAACAAACGCAACAACTGCCAGCATTGTTGGCGATCAACTAGAAAAGCGATGCATTGTGGGACAGTAAGGCCCATGCAAACGGACGCAACAACTCCCAACATTAAAATTGATTTTTCAATTTCAATATTTAATTGAATTTTGTAAAACATTGTAATTAGTTTTTTAAAAGACATTTATGGAAAAATTAATAAAGTTCATCATCATCATCATCATCATGATTATTGTGAGTTCCATTGAAACGGGCCAAACATGTTGGGATTACGCTTCGCCAGTCACACAACAAAAGAAATGTTCGGACTTGTTGCGCGCGAAAGTTTGACCGGTTTCGAAATACACGCAACAACGTCCAACAAGTCACAACAATTCGCATCAAGTGCCAACATTCCATGCAAACGGACGCAAGATGTTACGCCCAACCATGATTAGACAAAAATATAACAATTCACGCACGTGGTTTTGCTCGTTCCCTTGGAAGATGACTTGACAGACCCAGTATTACTGGTGATTGCGTTTGGCGAGGTCCTGCGGGACGTGTTACCTGAACCAGTTGTGTTGGTTGGACTAAAAGGCGGCAGTGAGGTCGCCAATGATGGGAGTTTTTGTAAACTTGAAGAATGCGAACTCTTGCTGCCTGCCGAAACTTTGGAGACCGTAGACTTTTGAGTTTGTTTCGCTAACGATATACCTAGTTAACAAATCAAAAAATAAATGACAGTCAGTGTTTCAAGCAATAGATTTCGGTTACTTTGCAAATGGCAGGCCCAAATAACCAACTAAGTCGATAAATATAGATATCAGACAAGGTAAATAGTTTTCGTTCTTATCCATTAACTTACACGATTAAGAAGAATTGTTGTAAATAATTCCATAGCATACATATTCAAAAGATTCCCCCTTACAAAGAATACATTTTCTGTGGATCAACTTTAAAGTATGTCGATGAGCATTCTTACTTGAGTGTCACATGAGACAATAGGCTACGATAGAATAACGATATTAAGGAAATTATATCTTAAGCTGCATCAGTGCTTAACTTAACCAAGAGAAATTTTTGGTTCTGTAATCAAGATGTAACTAGAACTGAGTGCGCAAACCTTAGTAACTGGTTGAGCTACAAAATGAACAAAAAAAACCCTGTTTTGACTAACAGTTGTAAGCACACGCGCACAATGTGGGGGGAACCATAAAATGAAACAGTTTTTGAAAGCATTGAAACACTATTTCTTGGATGACTATAAAAAAACTTACTCGAAGCTTCTTTGTTGCTGGCCGTTCTTTTAACCGGAGTGTGGGTTTCTTGCCTAGAACTTTTCACTGCTTTGGAACCTAATAAAATAATACACCTTAGAACACATCCATTATCGACGGTAAGTCATTTCCTTACTGCAGGGAAGCGTCTACATTCCTATTAAATCTATTTCAATAACGCAGCTACACCATTGTTATATTTCTATACATTGAGGATTCTTTATAAAGCTGACAAACCCATAGTTTTTCGCCAATTAGCTCAGTTTTAAAATTTTCTGGATTATCTGTAATAACTGGAGTACATGTGAAGTTGGCCAGAATCAAAAAGTTTGTCAGCTAAGAAACCAGAAAATTTGCTGGCGGTAATATTTCAGTAAAAGGCCCAGTTGGCTGGCCGCCAGCTTACTTCGAAAACACCACATCTCGGTTCTGTTTACGACAAGTAAACGAGCTTTAACAGCTTGTGTAATGTTTAAAAACTTGCTTCGAAAGAATGGTCGAGGCTGCTGGAAATAACTGAAATGGCAATGGTACATATTTGTCAAAACAAGTTAGGTTACTTCCATCGAATTTTTGAAGAAACCTCTGGCTTTCCTGGTGGACCTGGAATACTATGTTAGAGCACAGTGCAAAAACCAGATTAAGTCATAATTGTGTTATGATATTCATAAAGCACATGCCTTTCTTACTGCTTCTGTCTTCTTTCTGAGTTCCCTTCTTTCTGAGCTCAGAACCTTGCCTTCCCCCAGCCATTTCTTCTCTTTCTTTTTCCTCCTAATTTTGAATATAAAAGAGATATTAGTTGTTGGATATGTCCAGCTTTAACCTTTAGAAGAAAATTGCTTTAAGGTAAAGACATAAACTCAGTTGTGCGCCTTTTCAAGCTAGAAGTCACATGGTACAAAATACGCCATACTGGAAGGCAAAACAATGTGCCAGACTCCAAGACAAAACACAATTAACTAGAAAAGTGTGATTTTTCTTTGTTTTACATTTCCCAGTGAAGTCGAGTCATATGCTTTGCTCTTCAGAATGTTGGATTTTATACCAGATGACCTCTAGTTGCAAAAGGCCTATTGTTAACGAACTTGTAATTGCATAGAACAGAAAAAAAACCACATACACACACACAAACACCTGTGCCGAGGAACAATTTTTTTTACCTACGAAAAACTAACGGTGCTTATAAAACGCTATTCGGAGTCAGTTTTCCAAGCAAACAAAATTTTCAACCCCAAAATTACAGCCCCAAATAAGTCTCCATAAGATGGGAAACAGAAACATGGATTAAACCATTAACCCTAGGTTCAGTAGTGCAGACTGGCTTTTGAACAGCTGGACCCATGGGAGCAAAAGCAAAACCGCGTCAACTTACCATTGCAATGAGTTGTTTTTCCTCCTCTTCCTTCTTTTGGTCCAAGAGGTCATTTTCAAACATGGTTCTACGACTCAGCTAAGATTACAAAAGCAAGCAGTTTAAGGTGATGTTAAACGAGGCAATTTTTCATGCAGCTTGTCTCACAACGCCGAACACTAAGATCGAGTAGTGAATTTAAGCTGAATACCAACTTATATACTCCAGGAACTTTTCAACATAATGCTTCTAGCTTATTTAACTCCCTCCCCAAGGCCATTAGAGCTCAGAATAATCTCCTCCAATATTTCAACCGCAGCGCTAAATCCTTTTTCTGTAAGAAAGCATCAGATAGATTGACCGCGTAACGATTTGAATATGGCGATTCGTTTAACTATCTCTTGTACATAGTTTCTATGTTTTATATTATTTGTAATTTTTGTTTTCGTAGTTTACATAATTTTTACTCATTTTCTTTTGCCGTAGATTGTGTAGATAGTCGGTAACATAGAAGAGCCAATCGTTTTATTGATTATGTGGAAGCAGCCGTTCCTACTTAGGTTTCTGAAGCGTTAGCAGAAGAAGTCAAAAATTTTCTTCTTTGCTCAAGAACTTCAAACTTAGGTTTTTTTGGAGCATACATTTTATAGAAAAATCATTTAATAGTATGCAGTACTGTGCTTCAACTTTGTTTGCATCCCTGTTCCTTACTGTGGACCATTTAACTTTCCCATTGAGATGTAGAAACTTGTTTCTAATTTTGTTTTGTAGCTCGGTGCTGATGAAGAGGATCTTGAAACTCTGTTAGGAGTAGTGTTTCAAAATTTGAGTGAAGGAATTCCAGAAGAAACTCAGAAAGGTTTGTCGTTATTTTACCTTTTTGTAATAATTAGGGGTTACGTTGCATTTGCGTGGAGTTTTTCTTCCTTTCTTGGGTCAGATCCACTGTTTCACTTACTGGCCCATTGAAGCCGGCGCTTATCTCCAGTTTCTGTTGTGTAATCTTGATAAGTTATATACGTAGGCCGCAGTGGACTTCTTCATAGTTTTTTTCTTACTCTTGTCCCTCTCCACTGACTCTTCTCTCTTGCTCAGATCTTCGTGCTGCTCTTCTCTTAAGTTGTTTCAGCTCACACTAGTACCAGTGGAAAAGGATAAGAGTGAGAGATAAAATATGTTTTGTAATCGGATGACTCCCCCTGGACTGGACACTAATCTCCCGCCGGTTAGCCCCTACCAGAAGCTGCAACCCATTTTACCGACCTCTTAAAGATGGAAAGCTGAGTCAACTTTGGCCAAAGGTCGTATGCTCGTTTTTCAGCACTTGGCAGAGGCGTCGTTTGACAATACAATATACAATACAATAAACTTTATTTCACGATGGCGACATATTAACCTAAAAAAGTTTTCTAACATATGGCCCTCAAAATGACAAAACAAGTGACAAGACAAAACAATTTATTCCACAATAATAGTTTTGGTTTAATCCGAGACCTTGTAGCTGGAAGGTTGATCTTACCGCTGTACCAACCACCCCGCCTCTCCACAATGTTTTGCCTTAGTTTATTGATTAGTAATTAAAGTTAAACTTAGGAAATTGTTTTTCTGAAGAGTGTTTTGTGTTCAGCTACTAGTCATTTTTACTATTATTGCTCCCTTATACAGCAAGTACTCCTTTTTTTACGGCTGAATCAACTTAAAAAAGTCTTGTAAGTCTCTTGTAACACAGTGGTCTGGGCGGGATTCGAACATACTGTCTTTGGATCAGTAGTCAGACGCACTAACAGGCTCAACTACTTCCCATCGAAACATGCTTACATGTAGCTCTGCATTCTTGTTCCAGAACCAGTTGACTCGGGTTCTGCTAGAGAAGGTGTTGAAGATGTCATTCAGATGCAAGTGGCAGGTATGTTGTGCATGTGTGATGTATCCTAACTGAGAGCATTAGATTTGAGGCATTATTATCGAGGCAGGTGTTGTAACAAGGAAACCTGTTAATATGTCTTTTTTATTACTGTCAACATCTGATATATTAAGAAATAATGAAAGGCAGGTGTATAAAACTGCCTAGAGTAGAATTGAAACTACAACACTCCAAAGAAGGTACTCTGACGACAATTCGAAGGAAGTTTGTGTGGGCTAAGTTTTAGGTTGATGTGCTCGAGGCTCGTAAATAGTTGTTGTTCATTCTGTGCAAGTTAGGATGTCAGACTTGAAAACTCTGAACAAGATCGCGTAAATGGAAAGAGGATTAAACTCTTAACTTACAACTTAGTCATTCGTGGTAATTTTCCGAAATTTAACAGAAAACATTATAGATAGTGTACTTCTGATCGAAAAAAGATTTAACGTTGTTGTATGTATCTTTGTGTCATTACTCTGCACAGATGAACTGGAGTCAGCAGACGAAACCCCTGGCAGCAACGGAGTGTGGGATACCGTTAAATTTGCCTTTGAAATTGAGCAAGTGACAGTTGCCTTGTACTGGAAAGAGCCAAAACTGGTTAGGAGCTTTAAAGCTGTTGACTACCGTAACAAAATAACTAAAGCTCTCTCGGATTTCTTTGCATATTTTTGATTATTTACTACTCTTGCGTTGGTGCCCATATTACCGTTTTGAATTTGGAGAAAGACTTTGTGTCATTGAAGTTACACCAAATCGAGTTTTTGTAGTATTAGGAAATTTTGTTAAGTCTAACTTTGTTAAGGTCCGTCTATCTATCCTTCGACTGCCGTCGAGATCGGTAAAATGACGCTTCGCCACTGTTTTGGTTTCTGTCCCACATAGCCTGAGGAAACTCGTCTATATTAAGGTCTGTGTTGTTTGTAAATAGTTAATCTTTCCACCTTTAATAAGGAGTTTTATTTTCCAGAAAAAGACGATGGAAAGGCTATAAATGTCTTCAAGAAAAGACTCTCAAATTCTAGAATTTTAATTTCTTGTCAAAAGTGTATACATTAATATATTACTGAAGTGAAGAAAAGATGAAATGGCAACCAACATGTCAGTACAGTCCTTCAAAACGCTTTCAAGTCATTGTTAGAAAAATAATTTGTACAGTGCAAGCCTCGGAAATATTAGGTAGTTCAAAAACTCCGTTTCATTCTTTTAGGTTCTTGGTGAAAATGTCAAGCGAGATCCTGCTAGCTGCCTCGGGCAGGTCTCAGTTATCCGAGTGGTGACAGGAGGACGGATAAAGTCTGACACTTCATTGTATGCTGACGTAACTCTGGAGAGCTGTATTCTGGATGATACAAGACCACAAAGCGAGAAAGGAGTCACGAGGTACGACATTGTGGCTAGCAAATACCTAACTAAAATCTTAAAATCCAAAACATTTATGGAAAGCACGGCAAAGTCTGGAAAAAAGAGAAAATGTTTTGAAAAGTTATAAATTATCTTGGTTTGGCTTCCAAGCGAAAAAAACACCCATTGATTTCGACTAAAATAATTATCCAGATATGTGGACACTCTAAATTTAAAGAGCGATCCAAATGTATCGACTGCCGCGTTTATAATTTTTAAAACTAAAACACTGAACTCAGGCAACAGAAACACTGTCAGTTTGTGCAACTTTTGTCTAAAATGATTACTGACATAATTTTGAGTCTGGAAAATCGGGGCAAAGGTCCAGCAAAAGCCTGGAATTTTGCTTTGCTTTGCAAAGATCTGTACGAACCCTAGGAATGATTAAGAGTAGTATAGTAGGGAGTGATATAGCCTGGTTTTTTTTGTAAGAAAGGAGCTATGAGGTACGACGTTACGATTAGTAAATGCTTAAGGATTGTTTCAGGTTATCAGTAGAACACATTATATTGGTCATTACATCATTCATCTTTGAAATTCCGTTTCTTTTTTTACCATTTAACTGACATATTGAGTATTTTTATATTTTATCGATTCGACTCTCTAGGAAGACCTTTGTGGTGTACAGTTTTTAATGAAAGCCCCATCTTTCTTTACAGAATGATGGAAAGATTTGTTGGTAGGAAGACATCAGAAGTGCCCAACATGGTCGAAATAAAGTTTGAACAGGCTGTTTCCCAGGACAAAAATAGTAATGGAAACTCGTCTTACCTTTTTTCAGAACAGTTAT
>JAOEJH020549324.1:0-11626 GCA_025448215.2 Palythoa grandis
GAACCAGAAACTGATTATCAGATGTACTGTGCTGACGAGGCCCACGAAGGCCGAAACAGCTGATCAAGTCAGGTTAAGGGTAGATGAAAAGGGCAATGCCCGCTACCCATGTGGCCTAATTGCCCAGTATTGCGGCTGCAAATAAGTACGCTTGTACTCAACTCATGATTTAAATCATCTCAGCCACACCCCTACATTATTATTCGCATTGCGTAACAAGTTTTTATTCACGATGACGTCACAGGGCATCAAAGGGAGGCTTGGTGGTGAAATGCGATGTACCTTTTGACTCTGTTTTGACTGTTTTTACAATTCAACTATTCTTCATGTCTGTTCTTTCATGTTTATTCACTGGAATGTTCGTTACGCTGTACGTAGCAATTAAGAATCACCACCAAGCCTCGTTTTTGTAGATGAAAATGCTATTGTGACGTCATCATAAATAAGGTCTACTACGTTTTTGTACACGAAAATGTTATTGTGACGTCATCATGAATAAAGTCTATTACGTTTTTGTACACGAAATGCTATTGTGACGTCATCATGAATAAGGTCTATTATGTTTTGTACACGAAATGCTATTGTGACGTCATCATGAATAAGGTCTGTTACACTTTATACTACAGAACGCAGTCCTTCCTCCATGTTTCTTTTCTATTCCAGTATATCTTTTTTTCTTTTTTTTTCGTAAGGGAAGCTTGTCACTATGCTTTTTATCTAATTATTCAAATTTCTCTGACTTTCCCAAGCTTTCTGTGCTCAGACCGCCGAATTTTCCTAACCCTGTGGCAAAACTCAATTACATTTTCTTATGAACGAATGAAAATTCTTTGGTTGGGAATCCATGATGTCAATAAAAATATTCTTAAACACCAACCATTTACATTTTCCTAACCTTGAAAAATATTCATTCATGTGTCAACTCTTTAAAACGATCTTTTGCGTTTCCTATAGCTGTGGTATCCTGCCTCTTTGCCTATATTCTAATGGAACACTTCATTGAACACTCCAAATGGAGCACTCAAATCTACAAAACCTGAAGAAGAGTCGTTATTTTTTCTAAAATTTATTACAACTGTTCTTGATGGGTGACCTTTCACATTGAAACATAGTCTTTTATCATGCTTGTCCATGCTGATGCTGACGAGACTGTTATTGTTGTCGAAGTTGAAGCATGTTATTTATGCATACTGATAATATTGATATATGTTGATGATGCGCTGTGATGATGTTGTAATGTCTTGGCTTAAGTTTAATCAGTTTATATATATTACTTGTAGAAAACAATCATTCCCTGAAAACGGCTGCATTATTAAATACCCAGTTTAAAACTGTTTTTTTTTCCAAAACTCTTAACACATTTTAAAAACTAACATCTGACTCAGAAAGATTTAACTTACTTCTGTATACGCCTCAGAATGTTAAACATCAATCATAGTATCCAACACAGCTTCACCTGCTCAATAATTTCACACTGTCAACAACAACCATTTGATTAAGTTATTTTAAACTCGTATCTCAGTATCAACTCTACAGCGGTATCGTCAGTAGCTCTACATTAGTATCATCCGTAACTTGCCACGTCGTCATCAGTACCTCTGCATCCAGTATCATCTGTTACTCAGAGCATCCGTAGCTCTACAAACATCATCTATCACTAGGCATACATCAGCAGCAGCAATTTGTCACGTGACACATCAATGGCACCTCTACAGAAAGCATCATCAGCAACAACCTGTAGTGATTTGTCTCATCATCAGTAGCTATACAAACAGTATCATCTTTTATTTTGCAAACATCATTATCATTATCATTATCATCATCATCAGCAGCAGCAGCAAAAGCTATTAGCCACTTGTCTCATCATCAATAGCTTTACAGACGGTATCAACTTCACTTGACATACATCATCAGCACACTGACATTTATCGCACCATCAGCTGCTCTACAGACAGTATCATCTTTCACTTGACATACATCATCACTGAGCAACACTGTCAGATATCATATCATCAGTAGCTCTACAGACAGTATCATATGTCACTTGACATCCATCATCAGCACACTGTGTCAGTTATCACATCATTAGCAGGCGATACTCATAGTATCGCATCATACGTGACATAGATCATCAGCAACACTGTCACTTGTCACGTGCCATCATCAGCTGGTCTGTTTGGTAGTGTAAAAGGTAATATCATAGTACCACATCTGCGCCTCTTCACTACTGACCGCCTTCAGCTGCCAGTCCCTCTCATCTGTCTTGACAACAATAACACACGGGTCTGCCGCACTGATCTCAGCAGGGCAACCACGTAAATAGATCTGATTGATTACTTTTCCGTCGGGCTTCTTGTAATAGTTCAGATGGCCCGTCTCTGCAAGCTCAAAATATCTATGGTCCCATTTGGGTGTCTGGTGCTTCCCTCCGCTTAGTTTCTCAAGGTAGCCCGTTCGACTGGGTTTCACCACCGGTTTGGGGAGTCGTCGAGAAGATTTTACACTCAGCTGGGGAAGAAAAAACATAAAAACAAAACTGTTAATACGCATAACACAACCCTTATTAATTGACCTGTGCTTTTTGCTCCTACGCGCAGAAAGCGTTTACATTGCATATTTTCCATCACAGGACAACGGCTGTAAGAATAGACGCGTACCAGTTTATTGGAAAACAATTGAATAAGAGCTTGTCTATTTCGTCTGTGAATGACTACAATAACGAGAAGGGTAATGCTAACCGATAAGGTCAAGTGAATAGTAAATATAATGAGCTAAATAAATACGCGAGAGAATCTCAGGGGAATGCGCAAGGCATCGCCACAAACAAGAAAAACGTGTTTTCCTCGTATTTTGTGGAAATAAACCTTATAATGTACTTTTTGTGATAATACAAGTTTTTTTGCCTTTCCGAAATCTGGTACAACTTAAAACACGCCGTCATAAGCTCAAACACACGAGGTATTTAGATAAAATTGGTGGCGTTTTTGACGCTGCAACGGCGGCGTGGTTGGCGTAGTGGTAAGATATCTGCTTTCCAACCACAAGGTCCCAAGTTCAAATCCCGGCTCAGGCGAGTGTTGAACATTTGTGTGGCCTTCTTTTCCGCCAAAGTTGACTCAGCTTTCCATCCTTATGGGGTGGATAAAATCAGTACCAGCTTCTGCTGGGGGCTAACCTGTGACGTATCCCCTCCGGGGGGAGCCATTGACTCTCATACGCTTAACACTACGGAAACCGGAGATAAATACCCACTCCAGTGGGTCACTTAGGCTAGTGAAAGGATTTAGGTAAGCTAGCTTTTTGATGCTGTACGGCGTCTAACGAACCCTATAGTATTATAAACACTCTATAACGGACCTGTTTCTGAATGACTTTGGGAGAACCACAATATGGCGGCATGGTTGGAGACCGCGAGTTAACAGGAACAACTGGAGCCTGTTGTATAGACGATGCATCTGGCATTTTCTGCAGTATAAAAGACGTTTAGGAGTTCACGAGTTAGTAATATGCATGCGCGATCGCTTAAATACCCTTGGTTCAAACTACATTTTTCACTGTTTAAGCTTATCGTCATTCATTATTCAAACGAACAACAGAAGATCTAATTTGAATCAAGGCAAAACTTTCAATCACAACATTTACATTCACAGATAACTGTACTATTTTAAAACTTCTGATTTTTCAACATCTTTTTTTTCCAGTTAGTACGAGACTGAATGGACAAAATCCTTAGAACAAAAGGTCGAAAATTCATTCGACCTCGTGGTTTCTTGCTTGCAAACATCAAAATATGTATTCGGGCAGGAAAATAAAATGGTACTGAGTCCCTGTACAATGTCAATCACAATGTAGCTGCATGTAACACACTGTAATCTGACAGAGAGGGGGAAGAGTCTTGATTGCTAACCTGTTGTGGTGGCGATATCCTCCCCTGTGTTGCGTCACGTGACCTTCCCTGTGACTGAGCGTGATGATGGCTAGGTAGAGCAGTATCAACACTATCATGGCTGATGGTTGACACGGACGATGCTATGGACATACAACTACTTGATGAAGACAAGCCACTGTTGGATGAATTCTGTGAAAAAACGAAATATCTTTTGCTACGTGCAATAAATAGTACGACACCAAGGATTCACCTTTGGAGGGTACAAATAAAGTTATCACTTACACCTGTCAGAGGAAAATACGTGCTGAACATGCAAATAAACAAGTTTGCTGCGAAATTAACAAACCTACTCCAAAGTTCCACTTTTAATATGCTTTAAGAAAAGAAGCAGTTGTCAGTGACAATTAAGAGTCGCCAGTTAAGGGAATTCAAAGACTTTGAGACATTCCCTGCTAATCAGAAGTTACAATTAAAAAATTGTTTGGCTGTAAATAATGTCATTTTTAAAAGGATACAACGGCGGCGGCAGCAACGTGGTTGGCGCAAGGGTAACATCTCTGGCTTCCAGCCAAATGGTCCCTGGTTCAAACCCCAGCCCTGCCGAGTGTTGAACATTTGTGTGACTTTCTTTTCCGCCAAAGTTGACTCAGCTTTCCATCCTTACGGGGTCGGTAAAATGAGTACCAGCTTCTACTGGGGGCTAACCTGCGACGGATTAGTGTCCCGTCCAGGTGGAGTCAATGACTGACTCTCATCCGCTTAACACTACAAAACCGGACATAAGCGATACTCCAATGGGCCACTTAGGCTCGTAAAAGAATTTAGCTTAAAAGGTTACAAATTTAACAGAAAGCAGATTAACGTTTCTTTATTCCCACTTCTTCATTTGGACAAGTGAGATTCAAGTTGGGTTGTCCCATACATTCACGGCGGAAGCAAAAGGTTTTGGGGGTGCACGTCAAGGGTTAGTTGAACCACATGACATTTTAACGCATGCAGTAACCAAAGAATTACTTGAAGGCCTAGTCCCCGATCAAAATTATTGGGGGGTCCAGGCTCCCCCCCATCAAGATTATTGGGGGGGCCAGTGCCCCCCCGGCGCCCCCGGTTCCGCCGTCCATGCCATACTATGTCTATAATTTATCTCAAATGTTCTCACACGATGATTGCATTGTTTACACAGCTTCTTTAAGAGCCAGTTCTTTGGTATTCCCGCCACAGGACGAGACCTGGCCCAAGTCTTCCTCGGTCTGGGTCGTCAACTGAGCGGTCATCGTGACTCACACATAACTTAGCTACGTGATATTTTACTCTGAAAAGACTGCTTATTATCTACTCTGCTAATTGACCAATTTTCTTTGTCTCCTTTCAAGGCTCGATAGAACGTACTCATCCAGTACCCTGCTACATTACAACCATCCCACGCCTCAGTTCCCAACTGCCGTACCTCGGATATGTTGCCTTGTCCCCGTGCAGCAAGCCCTTCACTATAAAAAAAATGGTAAAAATACAAAACTTAGCCTACTAAGACAAATAGTTATAAAGACAAAACAGTTGAGGGTAAATACTTTTATAACCCGTTTGACAAGGCCGGATTAAAAGCTGAAATCGAACCGAAGGGGAAACCACCAGATTTAGATTGTCTTTGCAATGAAATATTATGAACCTAACTAAATGGCGATATCAACAGCAACAAACAGTTTTTAACAACATGTCAGTTTTATAACAAGCAAAACAGTTATGTGACAAAACCTTAGTAAACTCGACCTCAAAATTTTTTTCCAGTTTTAAAGCCAATACCAGAAAGTGTATTGATACTTCGGAATTACACTAATCTCTCTGACTAAAACTTATTATTATACCAGCCGATACTTTCACACTTTTATCTTTCCATATCCATCGGGAAATACTGGTATTTTGTCCTGAACTGGACTCGAACCCACGTCTCCCTGGATCACTAGTCAGGCGTGCTAACCACTATACACTATCAGGGGCCGCCACGCTGGCAATGCAGCAGATTTCTGAAGTGATGAGGCTAGCGGTGTGACGATCCGTGGCGCCCAATATTTTTTTTCATCGGAGCATGTCTCAAGCCTCTTAACCTCTATATAAAGAGGTTTCGAACATATAAATAACAAATTTCAAGCCGATACTTTTTTTCGCTCAAGGATCATAAACTAATGCAGCATACAATATCATTAACGATTCACAGATTCTCCCACTTACCTTAGCCCTCTCGACCTTTGTCCCGGTTTGTGTCTGTGTCCATGTTGCTCAGTATCTTTAAGTGACTTCTTATAGAGGTTAATAAACTGACACACAGCGCTGAAAATCTCATCTGAAGCAGCAGTGGACGACTCACCAAACTTCACCTGAATAGCAAGGTGGAAAAAACATCTCAACAAACCCTGATCATAATGGTTATTTCTTGGGGAAAAATGTAGAACAACCGGCTGTCATAATACAGTGGCATGAGGAAAAGAAAGATTTTCAGTAGGAGTTGACAGAAATTTCTTCTTTTCTTTTTCTTAACAGTTTCCTTGTTTCAATCACTAAACCGAATCTCTTAAAGCCAATCACAGCAGCGTGGTTGGCGCAGTGGTAAGATCTCTGCCTTCCAATCACAAGGTCCCGAGTTCAAATCCCGGCCCTGCCGAGTGTTGAACATTCGTGTAACCTTCTTTTCCGCCAAAGTTGACTCAGCTTTCCATCCTTATGAGATCGGTAAAATGAGTACCAGCTTCGCTGGGGGCTAACCTACGACGAATTAGTGTTGCGTCCAGAGTGAGTCAATGACTCTCATCCGCTTAACACTACAGAAACCGGAGATAAGCGCCGGCTCCAATGGGCCACTTAGGCTCGTAAAAGGGTTTAGCTTAGCTTACAGCCAATCAATTGTTGAAACGTAAACAATACAAAGCCTGTGTGCGCGTCACGTAAGTGCCGTGTTTTGGCGCAAATTTTTCCCGCCTAACCGCCACGTGGAGAGCGAAGTAAAAGTTTTAAAAACAAAACTACAGTCCTCATATTTGTGCTTAAGCTAACTCACAGCCCGGACTAGCCCGGGGTAGTATGGCCATTGCACACGGCAGCCATTTCGTCTTAATCTATCAAAAAGTAGTAAACGAAGTGTTAGCAGCTGTGTACAGCTATTAGGGCCATTTTTCGTCACAGCTGGCATGAGGCAGCATGAAGCAGCTTTGGTGTTGAGTGCCGAGAAGTGTCTTGAAACTGAAAGTGCCTTACAACTACTATTGTTTTATCAAGCGCAGCTAAGTCAGTTAAATTTACTATCTGGTCTAGTCTTTGGCTTTGCCTTTTCACACTAAAAGGAATAATGTGCTGGGAACAAGCACACGGAGTAAATACGCTAGTATTTACCATCATTCTGCTGTACTCTTTCTTCATCATTTTGCATTTCTCACACAACGCTTCAACTTTTGTTTCGTATTCTGCAACAAATTCCTAAAGAACAGTCAAGGTTAAAACAACTTATGAATGGACAACCGTTTAAAACTTAACTTCAATAATGAATCAAAGTGAGTACGTTAATGTCAGTCTTTGTATCTTCATAGATCCAGACCGATCGGTACTTTATGTGAAAAGAAATATGACCTCCGTAAAGCAGCTTCACAAAACGCAAAATGCAAGAATCCTAAAGACACAAGTACTATTAATGATCGGCTTGACTAAAACTAAAACTATTTACGATTCTCCAATTTATTACCGATGATGCAAAGAAGTTTAAAGAATACCTCGACGTCATTGAGAAGTTTTACGTCAACCGGTTTGGTATGTTGCTTCCTCAGAAACAGGTCGCTACTGTGTTTCTTGATCTTACCAAGATCCTTCTGCATAACTAAAGAAACAAAAAATATCTTTTGAAAATTTTCATTTCAACAACCCTCGTGATGTCTTAAATGCCAAAGTGTCCGTAGCCATGCCCACAATGTATGAGGTATAGATAGCATTTTCATAGTTTAAATTACAATTAACAATGTTAAAGTGTTTCCGTCACAATAAAGTGTTTGGCCTAATCAAATTCATGCCGTTGCAGTTACCCTGAGAACTTTTAAGTTTAACTTTTATTTATTAAAATAAATGAAAAATGTGGTTTGCTTTTTTTTTTGACGGCGGCGTGGCTGGCGCAGTGGTAAGATCTCTGCCTTGCAGCAACAAGGTCCTGGGTTCAAATCCCGGCTTTGCCGAGAGATAATCATTTGTGTGACCTTATCTCCGCCAAAGTTGACTCAGCTTTCCATGGTAAAATGAGTACCGCATTCTTCCAGCCTAGCCAGAGGCAAATGTTTAATCGCTCGATGGCTCAGATCTCACAGGAAAACCAGAGAAAAACTCTCGGAGTCAGACTGAGCTTGGCAAATCTCAGCCCATGTGCTGAGCCCAGGATTCAATCTCGGGTCGTTGATGTTGGAGGTGCGACTGATGATCACTACACAAATGTGACTCCATACTTCTCACAGAAGAGAAAAGATAATAATGTAACTTGGCAGACCAACCCGAAGAATACTGAAAAGCTAAACACGTTAGATATCACAACAACTGAATAAAAGTATAGAGCTCTGCGTGCAAAAAATACTAGAAACAAGTCCAAATCTGTTGATTTAATATCAGCAAGCTATTAGGAGCATACCTTCGACTTCCGCTGTTAATCCTTTCACAGATGCTGAAACGTTGAAATCAGCATTAGATAAGTTATCAAATAAGACATAGTAGTAACCACTTATCATACTACAGGCATGTTTAGTCACCCGCAAAAGATAACACTTACTTCCCATGCGGGTAGAAACTAAAGCAATAATTACAGTCAGATATTAAAAGAACTTCCAACGCCCATCGCAATGCTCTGTGTACTTTAATTACTTAAACTCATTATCCAAATATTTTCAAAACACAAGACCCCAATCAAACATTCTTACTCGTTATTTACGGTATTTATCAAAAAAAAAGTGATGATGTAAACGGACTTTAACAAGCCCTCAACTATCACCGTACATACTAAGTCTAGGACAGAGACGGACGGGGGAAGAGGGGTGATAAGAAAAAGCCAACTTGGGGAATTTAGGAGCTGCTTGGGGAATTTAGGAGCGTCCCCCCAAATTCTTCAATTTGAGATTCTCTAAAATGTTATTTCCAACAGCGCAGGGCAATTTTTCCCTGTGCTTAGGAAAGAATGGGATGGTGAGGAAGTGTCGGCTCCCTTCCCCCTCCCCCGTTTGGTACGGCACTGGATTGTGACTTGTGATCCGTGATTCCTGTCACAGCAGAGGTGCGAAGTTTTAACATGCACTCGAAATGTCAGCTTCACAGTACTCCCGGGAAAACTGTGAACCTGTCAACCCTGAGTTAATTAGTCCATCAAAAGACTTCAATGAAAACACGAAACGCATTAAAGCAGTGTCGCTTTGTGGGACTTGCATCACAAATTATTCCACCTATTTCACTCACTTGACAACGTGCAAAACAAGTGCTGCTTTGTGGGGAGTGTATAACAGATTACACTAACCATCTGGGCCGGGTTGTTCAAAAGGGGGTTAAATTTAAAACTTTAACCCTGGGTTAGTGCTAATCGGCTTTTTAAAAACTGGGCTCAGGCTCCTTTGTAAAAAGTATAAAACAAGTTTCTCATTGTTTTAGAACGAATGAAAGGATGGTAACGTCAATGCAAAGCCATACCGTCCACTGCCTTTGAGACACTCTTGAGCTCATCGTAAAACGTGAGAGCATCCGGGTGGTTCTCTTTTAATTGTAGTATTAAGAACTTTAATAGTGTGTCCCTCTTGTTGCCACCACGGATATCAGCCAACTGAAAAGAATGAGAAACATCAGTTTATAATAAATAATCTGTGACTAACTGCATATAACAATTGACAAAAACATGCACGTGGGTTATTAAGTACAACAAGATTGCCGATAATATAGATCTTTAGAAAAACACGCCTGAAAAATTTTACTTTCATAACCACTGCTGTTGACCACATAAGGTAACGCAAACTGTTTCTATGTAAAAGAGAGTGTTCAGATTGCACATAAGATTTTCCTGTCATGTAACGTTTCTTTTCAAAGACCTGAGCAGTTGTAACTTGTAACAGCGTTTAAACACAAGTGGTCAAAGAGAGACATTTCTCACCTTTGTTATTTAGAGTAGAAGTTGAATGCCTGTTGACAAAAGATATTTGTCTTTTTCTTGTCTTCTTGTATTGTCTGTTTATTTCGTCGTGGAAGCTGCAGCAATACTTTTGTCTTTGAGAGAAAAGACCTCTTTGGATGGCCTCAATGTTTTCCCAATACAGGACTTCCTCTTGGGAAATAGGATGATTTGTTTAAGGTGGACATTCTTTCGTGTCTTTATCATTACCGCATCTGAAACAAAGAACCTTATTTCCCAAGAGGATTGTATTGGAAAAATATTGAAGCTATCAAAAGAGTTCTATTATATTTCGAAGCTGAGTTGTTTACACACGTCACACAAGTTTTGGATTTTGGCGCGAATTTTTCCCGCCTGTTTTTGGAGAGCGGCGTATGATCGATTGTGTGCACTGACAGGTTGTGCCTTGTCTTGTTTTACCTTTGCGCATGGTACTGGCTGAATGTTATTCCTCGTCTTTGCTTTTGCTTTGGCAATAATCAATGAAATCAACTCTAGCTCGAATTCACACATGCATAATGTATCAAATCAGAAAAAACAAGCTTCAGAATATCTCGGAATTATCTTACTCACCTTTGGTAGTGAAGAGAGTCTGAAGCCGTATGCAGCTCCTCTGTTTGAGCTGCTGTTTAAGTAGTTACCGATTGTTAGAATGTACTCCAAAACAACGACAAACCCCTTGCTCTCACATAATTCACGACACGCCTGTAGTAGATTCGTAACAGCCTAGAAAACAATACAAATCTCATTACTGATGACAACTCGGAAACAGTGGTCTATGCTCCTGACGAGGAGTGAAATGGCCATAAGTAAGTAAGCATCACGTGTAACGTCGGTTCTTACTGGTTCAAGGTCTTCATACGTTATTGGAAAGTCCATTACGGCGAGTAGCAGATCCAATCTTTTGTTCAGATTTGGAATATCACATAGCTGGAAAGAAACATAATGGTCGTTACACGAGAATATATAATAAACCTATGGGACTCTGCTAATGGTATACAAATTTTTGTATGCAGGCTGTAGGGCCTGCTAGGTTGGCGAATCTTAGGAGTATCTCAAAACGGATAAAGCCTCTCGCTTTTTCAAACACCTACAAAGCTCGCCGAAATGTCGCTCTTATACTGTAGTGAGTCCTTTAAACTCGTCATCGGCCACAATCGACCTCCAACTAAAGATAAAAGAAAAGCTTCATATCCTAAGGGGAAAAGCTTTCTTTAAACCAGCAACTTTCTCATGTAAATTTAGAACTTACTTCAATCACAGTTTGTTAGTCAAAAACATTCTTTTCGATGAGATAAAACCACCGTTTTTAATACTTGAAAATTCAAACAGTCTCTCTCAGGACCGTTTAATTAACAGTTAACTACATGCTAACTCACGTGTGCATAATTAAAAATATTGAATTCTGATTTGATGTTACTTTTAACTACTGCTTAGCACTCCGTGTGAGTTAGTTTAGGATAGGGGAGGGGGACTGAATCAGCCCCCCAAGATCATTTTTATGCATATCTTGAACACCGTTTGGAGTTAGAAGCTGATATTTCGTGACTTTTCCTAAAATTTTATTGCCA
>JAOEJH020549431.1:0-17840 GCA_025448215.2 Palythoa grandis
CTATTCTTTTCCTTATTTTCACAGATTATGCATATGGGGGACAGTTAACAGAATAAAATGGACAGAATTTTTGTGGCTACTTCTTTTAAAGAAGCGGCAGCCACTATGTCAACGAGTTTGTAATTACTAAATATTGCTTTAACATGTTAACTAATAGAATCCCGAACAAAAAAAGGTACGCACAGGGATCCCAGCAAAACTGCTGCTCACAATCTCCGCGGGCGAAAATTCGAAAGGAAAAATGAGAGGGAGCCTCTGCGAGATTCCCTACCCAATATGGCTGCTATCAGGGCCCGGGGAGTCATATTTTAGCCTTACTGGCAGCGGGTGAAATCGGAGTGGGGGAGGAACCGTCAAAAATAAAATTTCACTGAAAACAAAATAGCGGACAAACCATCTATATCTTAAAAGATTATGTGACATTGTGTTAGCAAAAGAATATCGAGATGCATGGAAATCTGGTAAAATGTGTTGTCCCAATACCGAATGTTTTTCGTGTACGAGTGTTTTGTTTCATCCTGAGGGTTTAAGTCATCATTATCGAATAAAACATGAGAAATATCACTTCGAACAAGCCGAATTAAAGCACAGGTAGCCCAGGCTCTCGTCATGAATGAATACCAATAGTTTTGATTTACAGTTGATTTACAGTAAATATATGGGACTTTATATGGACTTAATAAAACATAAATTTATTACCTTAAATCGCAATAAAATCCACTGAAACTTCCATGGCGTGCTTATGAATCCCTATAATATCCCGTGGTTGAGTTTGAGCGAGTTCTGTTCAGTTTAACTTGTCTTTCCCTCAATAGGAATAAGAGAAGGAAGGGTAGGTGGCGGGATCTCTCGAAAGGCCTTCGAACGGGTCAACTCCAGGAGCATTTTCGCCTTGAATTCCAAACCTCATCGAAATCAGCACCTTAACACGATCGAGGGAAGAGTTTGTCGATGTTCTCATGGCCACAGGACTGCGATCGATGCTTTTTATGAGTCAACAGCCCGCTCGTTGTTCGGCGAAACCACCTCCAAACGACGCCATTTTAACCGCAAGTCTGGAAGTCGTGGACAGCAAAGCAAAACCAAAAAAGACTCCACCGGCGACACACAGCTGTACTCTATACCAGGCATAGCCGTGTTTTTAACGGCTTTACTGTCCACGAATCAAGGTGATCAACTTCCTTGTTGTTGTTAGTAATATAATTATCAGTATAAATTGTTTTTACGCATCCTATGCCAGAATTATCCTTCACTGTGATTATCATATTCTCTTAAGCTCATAACGTTTTAATACATTAAAACACTAAAGTAAGATCTATATGGTCCCAAACGTTTCCAAAATTAATTGGCATTAACCGATTAACTATTAGCATTTTAAAAATTTAAACTTTGAAAATCTGCTCGTAGTGCACGTCCGCAAGCCAAGCACTACCCCCCCCCCCCCTCTCTCTCTCTCTCTCTCTCCCACACCCTAGGCTTTTTTATATTTATTTTGAAATTCCTAATTTTTTAACTGAAGTTTTTATCATAACTAATTATCAGCAATTACAAATAGGAAAAAGTAAGTACAGTATTAAGGTGTCTATTGTAAAAGAAGCAACTGTTTTTACCTATATGCCATGTTGGAAACCGAGTATACTGAAATGTTTTCCATAACTTTATGACATATCAAATATACATTTTGCTTCAAGCCGGCCACCAAGCAGGACCACATGTATGAGGAGGGGCTGGGGTCCCGGCCGCTCTCCCTCCCAATAACATTTGTGTACTGGTTTGTACAAGCAAACAATCTTTAAAAAAATTGTTTTTAAAATATCTAACAAGTGAATTTAGATGCATTTTTAAATTTATAACCCGAATCTGAGTATAAATTTATTAAAAGTAAAGCAAAAAAGACCCCCTAATTTATTAAACAAAATTCTTAACGTGGGTAAACGTGATACTTAGACTACTTCCCGTTTTCAATCGAGTCAACAGGTCAATCGACCGGATATGGAAAAGACATCCGCTCTCTTAAGAAGGCAGTGTGGTTCTGTTCACATCACAAGCGTTTACAATTCCAAAACGTTGTGAGTCACACAGTTTTATTACTTCCTTTTCCACGTGCACTAACCTAATTGTTTCTGCGTCAAAAACAATTCAATTCTGGTAAATAATTATTTCTAGTTAACCCCATAGTTAGTTCGAAGGATAATCTCAATATTTTTTTCCGTTATTTTTTAAGAAAATTTCTTTTTAAAAGAGCAAAAAGTAACGGCGAAATCTCCTCAAACACGTGTGTAAACGGATATCCGTTTTCTTAGTAACAATTTTGTCTTGTACTCTTTTGAACTATTTCTAATTACATAAACCAAGCGTCCAACATAGACATTTGGGAATTGAAACCGATATACTGTTTCTTCAAAATGAAGCCTTTACAGTGAAAATCTGGCCGGGTGGTATTGGCCAAACGTGTTTATCGGAAGCTGATAAATATCTTTTAAAGTAGTTAAGAAATATTTTATGCACTCCACGTACAGGAAAAAATCTGAACGGACGTGTCTAATGCTTTAAGATGTAGTATGTAGTTCATGGTACAAAGGTCACGATTGTTATGTTTCATTCATGAATATATGGAATAAAACTTTATTCTTTTATGCTGTTATTACAAGTCTTCCTTTTTTAAAAATGTTTATTTACTAATTTAGCAATAAGCAAAACAAATTTATGCAGAGACTTTGGCTGGCAGCTTCGTGGAGTTGTAGCCGTACCTACTGAATCTGTGATGTGATGTCATTTCTGTAACAGCTTTTCGCTTATTCTCAAGAAACCGTTGTGAAGTTAAAAGTGGCTTTTTATTATAATGGGAAGTTTTGAATATCGCTGAGAATCACCTAGAAGTTTTTCGAAGACCGATACACAGAACTTCAGAATAGTTTTTGGTCTAGTTTTTGGCTCAAAATATCAAATAGCAAATGCGAAACAGTGCCAATGGGATATTGTTGTTGTTAAGAAAGGCCTTGACCTGTTACTTGCCGGCAGTTATCTATCTATGGCTTCGTTACAAATTGTTTTCAAATAACGTATCTAATGTACTTGATATAGCAACGTGTAGAACCGAGTTTTGAAAATCGATGAAGTTTAGTTGCGGAGTTTCCCCTACTCTCTTCAACGATCATTACATGCATTGTGTTGTTATGACCATATAAGCACAGCTCGCCGCCCCTTTGTTTAACTATTTCAAACCGCGTGTTCAGCTTCTTGCGTGGGGATGACGTAAGCGTTCAGGCACCAATCGAATGCGCCGGCTTAAACGCATGCGATTTGCGGCTTTATGAGTGCCATTTTGCGGTCAATTAGAAAATTGATGAACTTCCCATAACCAAGGGTGGACAAAAGCATAAACCTCGTAATATTATTGTTGTCACTGAGAAAATAATTTTTTGTTTTGCCAAATACAAAGACTGTTACAAACAATATTCTTGCAGCACGCGTAGCAGCGTGGAGACGTCTTCCGGTCTGTCTGTTTAATTAATGCACGGGCAGTTTTGATGTGCTTTTCATAAAATTTGGCACTTTTCCAAAGGTTGCCGGTCAACGGATGTGTTTAGTGTGAGACTGCCTTAACCAAAGTAAATCTAAGCACAATCATTGGTTAAGTATTCTGAACTTTCTTCGAAATTAAATAGTCTTAAAACGAAAATAAATTCCCTCTGCCTTCTGTTTATAACCTGAATTTGTACATTAGCTCACTTTCAACCCACTTAAGATGGCGAAACAACGTTGAAACAACACTTCACAGCTCGTAGTTTGCATATTGACAACTAAGATCGCAAATGTGCTTCGCGTACCAAATAGAGTTCTAATTTATTTATAAGACGTAAATTGTGTCGCATTTTGAGGTCAATAAGTAAAAGAAAATGGTTTTATTTTGCTGCGATGGTTGTTGAGCCATGAAGTTTGCCACAAAAATAGACATTTAACACTGACGTCATCGCAATGTCGTCAGACTTGAAGCCCACCCAATAGCGTGATCGCGTGACTAAAATGCTATATAAACGAATCGATCAAAACAAACTTTATTCGCTCGCTTGAAGGCTGAAACCAGTGGACATAAGAAAATAGGAAGAGTTTCAAGATATCAGTCAAAAGTTAAAGCAACCAAACCACTAGAAAGATTTACTTTTCCTTTAAACACAGTTTGAAGAAAGAAGATTTCAGTGACAAGAATCTGTTGAATACTGACAATGAAGTCGCAGTTTGCTGTGTGCGATCCTGTTAACTCCGAAATCGATCCCTTTACACAAGGTAAAAGCTAATTTCATGCCTCGATTTTACATGATTTCAAACCCTTAAAGTTTTAAAATTGCAATGAGGTCGAGGATTTGAGTTCTACTGTCTCCAAGATGGCTTCGTCTGTTCGTCAAGGCCAAGTTTTGAATTTTAAAGATAACGAAGGGAGTACCACCGGAAGCCATCGTATTGTTTGTGTAGGCATTTCTAGTGTTGTTTTGAAACAGGAATAGATTTTGGAAAGGGAAAAGTAATCACTTTAACAAAAGAAACAAAATTAAAATCTTTGTAAACGAAATTTGCTTGGCTTTGTGACGTTTAGTTATCCCTGAGACCGATAGAATTAAAACGCTTTTACGAGTAGAATTTTTACTTACAGATTGCAAACTATTTTTTTTCTGCCACGCTCAAGACAATCCATTGCCTAAAGGAATATGCATTTACTTTATTTTGTGTTTTTTGTTCACAACCTAAATACTCAACTTTTTGACTAAAAGGACAAAGGATAGTCAGTAATATCAGACTCGCGCTGCCTGTGTTTACAGCTCTATCCATATTCAAATCTGAACAGACATGAACTATATATGTCGCTGAAAAAGAATAGCAAAACAGTTACTTGCCATTATTACTAGAATAAAAACTTAGGACTTGTATAAAAAAATCATATTTCGTTTGTTTTGATATATTACTTAGATATTCTAAAAGAAATTTATCACTATATATGGAGCAACAAGTAAGGAACTACCAAACTTTGTAGATTGTCAGTTCACTAAAGATTTTCTGTGCCTTTGCTTCACTAGTGCAAGGGAGGCTGAACCAACTTGGCGGTGTTTTCATCAACGGAAAGCCACTTCCACTTCATGTTCGCCAACGAATAGTGGATATGGCCGAGATGGGTCTAAGACCCTGTGAGATCAGTCGCCGGCTCCGTGTATCGCACGGCTGCATCAGTAAAATTCTGGCCAAGTACCACGAAACTGGTTCCTGTGAAGCTGGGTCTGTGCCGAAACGAAATCGAAAGCGATCCCAGATCGTGAACCCCATCATTGAGAGGAAAATAACGGAGTACACCGCGAACCAGCCTGGAATATTCTCATGGGAAGTTCGTGAGTTGTTGCTTAAAGAGGAAGTGTGCACACGGGAAAATTTGCCTACGCTCAACGCCATTAGCCTCATGCTGAAGTCTAAGGCAACAGAAAAGAAAGAAGAAATCAAAAGTTCTGAAAACAAGAAGCAAGAATCTGAGGACTCGGATACACGTGGTAAGGAAGCTACACCCGATAATAACACATTCTCGATTGCTCGCCTCCTTAATCTGCCAGGAAAGGATAAAGATGTTGGAGAAGAAAATCGCTGTGCTGATCTAGGTATGAAGACCTTTCCTAAATTTCCATACTTTTAAAAACCTCGTACAACTTTTCTAGCAAATCAGCTACCACAAGATGAGTGTAGTGTTATTGGATCATCTAATAAAAGCAATCCTTATGGTACAAACTGACGGTAATCCGTAAAAGAAACTAAGATTTTAAGATCTAAACACCAAATTAAAACTTATATTTATAAGATTGGTTGTCCCACTCAAATTAAAGTTAAAAGAAGTAACGAGTTTTTCATAGACTTCAACTAAGTTATTAAGATGTAATACGAATTAAATACGAATGGATATAGCACAGGCATTGAACGTGCTATCCAAGTAAAGACATTTTTGTCGTGCTATAGCATTTCAAACGTGGCATATGGCGGGTTCACGGATCATAAAACTTGCAAAGTCAACAGGAAGTCAGACACGGTCACGTCTGTCTCAAACAAATGTAAATTCCATTTTTATTGTTTTGTTTACAAGAGTACCAGTAAGGCAGTATTCCAAATATAAGACGTAAAAATATCATGACTTTTAACGACTTTTTGGTCGTTTATGAAAAATATTATGAAAGCAACATTTGGATGCTATTAAATGTTCAGTACCACGCGTTTATTTTTTTTTCTGTAATGATATTATACGTGGGATGATCAGTAATTGTATTTTAATTTTTGATATGTTTGGTATTCGATTATAAATTTTAATTTGAAGCTGTTTGCTTTTATCAGAGGATGTGTTTTATAAGGACTTCCGGGGTGGGCTTAAGGACTATTTTTATTTCTCGTTCAATATTTCGCTTAAGTTTGGTTGGAGTTTGCCATGGCAGCTTTTGTATAGAAAGTGAAAACTTGTTTAGGCGTAATTAGTTGTTTTTGAAAGTTTTTTTTTGGTAGGTCAATAAAAGGCATTAAATTTGCCCGTTGGGGCGCGGGGCCAATACTGAAAGTTTTTCTATGGGGAATATATCTCTATATTGGTTTTACCAAATTTTGTGTTCTGGGAAAATGTACATGTTCCTAGATCTTGCTTTAAGAAAAGATATTGCCGTTTTGCTTGAACAAACAAAGGCATCTCATCCAGTTATTTGCCTCGAGCAACAGCATCCCTTTTTTGTCAACACGAAAACGTATTGGATCGTAGTCCTAACGTTTTAACTGTTTCATAAGTTTTCCTAAGTTTTAATACTTTGTCAAGAAACATAAGTATTATACTCAAGGCAAATAATATTCAATAAACGCTGCATAGGACTTGAAAACATGTCAGAACCATTTTCATCCGAGTTTGACACTATCAAATGCAAATTTTCTTGTTAATATTTCATTTTTACATAAAATTTCCACAGAACTAATAGTAAACACATGAAACTTAAAAGCTTAAGAGAATCTGATGTAGAATAAAAGCTTAAGAGAATCTGATGTAGAAATGTAAACGATATTATCCTCTATCTCTATGTACTAAAACAGTTTCATCGCCTAACCATAAAAAATGACTGCTTAACAAAGTACGCTATTTTTACTGAAATATGCTATGTTTTACTAAAAAACAAATAAGCATAAACTCAACTTACTAATAAAGGAAATTGACATATAAACCCTTCGATGATAAACTATAATTAGGACGTTAGCAAAAAAAATTGGAAAACTGCACAGTGGTTTTACTTGATTTTTTAAGAATAAATACACTCGTCAGATAAAAGTGACATATGCCCTGAGCGGGAATTGAACCCATGTCTCCCTGTTTTCTAGCCAGGAGTGCTAACCACTACACCGTCAGGGAACACCACGTTGGCAACGTAGCAGTGTCATGATTAGTAGACCAATCGAGTGATATAAAAGTACGGCCAAATACTGCTGTAGTGTTTTTTGCCTCAATATAAGGCTCAGATCCATTTGAAAATAGCTACTATTTTCTAAATTTACTGGAATATTCGACTTAAATACGGCTCGACTTATGTGTCAAATATTATATTTTTCAGGTGTTACTTTCAGCTGTGCTTTGAACGATCGTCAAGGACATTCTACTACCGGGCCACTGTTACTAACGCGTCAGAGAAGAACTCGGACTAAGTTTACAACGGAGCAACTTGACGAGCTCGAAAATGCCTTCATTAAGACACAGTACCCAGATATTTACACTCGAGAAGAGCTGGCACAGCGACTTAACGTCAGCGAATCACGAATTCAGGTAAAACTCTCACTATTTGTTATAATTATACACGCTTTGTTGATAAGAACCAAGAGATTTTGCCGAGACTCATTGTTCTTAATTTTTTGGCGACTTCAGCCTTAACTTGTTCTTAATTTGCTATTTTTTTCACCAAACGGTTTTTATTAGGAAAAAAAAAATAGAAAAAGGCATTGGAAAACGAAACTCCTCGCACAAACCATGTATTGTACAGCTGAATTTAGAGACGAACCACTTCATTGGTTGTTGAACAACCTTCTGGGCTCAGATTACTGTGAATCGTTTTATGTTTATGCAATGGTTTATGCTGCTAAGTTAAATTACGAGTTTCAATCAGTTTTCTACCAGAAAAATGTTTCTAGTTATCGAGCCTCAGCCTGAGCTTCTTAAATTATTCTTAAATTTTGGCCAATGTGAGCCTCGTTGTTCTTATAAAGTTGTTCTTATAAAGTTGTTCTTATAAAGTTGTTCTTATAAAAAAAAGTGTGTATTACCGCAAGGGTTACTTAACTGTTTCTCAAATATATTGTCTAGACAGTTTTGAAATTCTATTACAAGAGAAGAAACTATATCACATGACTATTATACGAAGCAATAGGTTTTCATATCCGTGTGAAACTTTCAGAACTAGAATATTCTATGGAACAAAATACTTAGACTGTATAACTATAGATTAATAAAGTATCAACTTTTCAAACAAAAATAATTTGTGTTGATAATTTGGAACTGAAATGGAAGAAATTTGCATGAGATTGGCATTTATTAATAGAGTGTTTGAACATTTTGAAGTGAATAAGTTATCTTTAGGCGTAAAATTTTCTAATTGTTAAGTTAATTTGGAAACGAGAATACTACCACCACTTGAACGAGAAATAATCACTGTTAGTTATGTTTTATTACATTAATATGAAAAATAGGAGAACAGTGACCTTTAAATTTCTTGATCTGTTTATTTGATATAAAAGAAGCAAAGACTTATTTGGTTTATTTGATTTTATTTACAGGTATGGTTTTCTAACCGAAGGTCAAAGGGACGCCGACGAGAGAAAGTTGAAAAGATCACTCCCCTCAAACCATCTCAGCCATGCAACCCTCTTAATGGCTATGTTACTCCTGTGCCAACAAGCCCCTGCATGCCATTTTATCAGTACCCTTGCACAACTCCAAGCTGGTGCTTTGTCCCTCTGTCCCTACCTGCTACCATATAGTCTCAATATGCCAGCCTCAAAACGTTTTGCTATAATTTTTGAGTCGTAAACGTACAAGAAGTGACAAGGTTTTAGCATTTTGAAACCAGCTTAGCCATAAACTCAACTGCATGTAATCTCTAAATGGAAAAGGCTTGCCTTCAATTTGAAACGTTACCTTACTCGTTCAGAATATTCAGAAGCATACGCAAACTTAAAGCACAAGAAAGTTTTTTTTATACGTAACTAAGTTGAAGTCGTTAGAGTTTGAGAATGTCTTTTCTTTTGACAGACAAAACCGTTGTACCTTCATGCAAGAATTTGCTGGCAGTAGGAATACTCAATCATGTATTGAATAAAAGCCATCATCTCTAGACAGTCGGTGCAGAGTTCACTATCCTGAGTCCATTTGTTATCATAATCTGCTAGATCAGAGAACAGTCTTAGAAATGAGAAAAATGAGACTAAATTAGGGTTCTTAGAAATTTCCTGTACTTTTGAGTAATTCTCGCAATAAATTACAGAAGACAATAACTTTGTCTGTTCTTGAATTTAATTTAAGATGTGAAACATTTTATGGAGATAAATACGTCATGTTTTCTTGTGTGAGAACTGAAAACAATCTAAAATGTTTGATGATGCAGTTCTGAAAACTATTGTGTAGACTTGAATGAACAATGCACCTTCATTTCTCGTTTGTGTAACATCACAACAGAAAAGGTCTTCAAGAAAATGAAGTCTTAAAAATAATAAGTTTAATTCTCAAACTATCATATGTGGTTTGTGAAGATTGACCAGCCTTTTCCTCAAAAGTTTTTTTTATAGAATTGAAGTTTTCAAACTGTTTTAGATTTTTCAGTTTCTCAATTTGGTTCAGCAGTTACCGAATTTAGGCTAGAGAAAGTTCAAAACAAGTAAAATAAAAGAACAGTTTTTGAGGTTGGAACGCAAAACAACAATCATTTCTTCCCTTTATGATCAAGACAAGCAAAGTAAATGGCCACTATATTGGGTTTTAAAAAACTGGTTTAAACATAAAAATGAAAACAGATCAATTATTTCTCTCCCTCAAGATAAACAAAATGAATGGCCATTTTTATAGGGTTTCATCAACTGGTTCAAAAGTTTGAATGAATAACACCAATCATTTCCACTCTTCAAGACCAACAAAATGAATGGCCACTCAGTTATAGGGTTTCATCAACTGGTTCAAAAGTTTGAATGAATAACACTAATCATTTCTAGTCTTTAAGACAAGCAAAATGAATAGTCACTTTATAAGGTTTCATCAACTGGTTCAAGAGTTAAAATGGCAAAACAATAAACATTTCTTCTCTTTAAGACAAGGAAAGTGAATGGTCACTCTAGCTTTTGGGTTTTAAAAAGCTGTTTAAAAGGTGGGAATGAATGAACAACATCAATTGTTTCTCTTCCTCAAGACAAGCAACTCAAAAGTTCAGAAGCTCTTGGACTTGGATGAGAAATTATGTTTGGAGCTATAAAGATGAAGAAAAAAGCTAAAACCGGCACAAGCGTTTCCCGTAATAACTTATATGTAAAAGACAAACTTGCGTTAAGAAACTGGTTGTAACTGAGTACAACTGTCGGAGTAAGCTCGCGTGATGACGGAAATACTACATAATATCGGCCGGCTCAAAGCTATGAAAACAGCCGGCTTTGTTTACAAGTATAGTTTGACGTTGTTGACTAATATATCTGACTCTGAGTAATTAACTGGGGCCAAGGCCAAGCGACATAGCATTAATTAAATATGGGTTTTTTTTTACTGACGAATGAAGCCCTATTTTTAAAATGTTTAGTATATTTCGTATGGTTATTTTTGCTCATAAATTTGCTTCCACTGGTCTTAAATATAAATATCGCATATGTACTGTAAGCGTTACAACTTTTTAGATATTAACCTATGGATATGTTCCATAAGGTAACATTAATCAGCTCATTAATTTCTATAACAGGAACCCAATAATACTGAAACGGTTCTCATAGAAAAGAGTAACCGTTTTCTTCGATATTGCAGAGTTTTTGCAGTTAAATTAGTCGACACTTACAATCTTGCCGAAAAATATTCTGAAACCACATTGAGTTAAGGCCGCTTAATTCTACATTTTTGTTTAATTTGATTAATGAAGCCGTTTATTTCTTTAGGGGAAATAAGATGAAAGTGTGTTTTACGTTTTTGATTGTAACGGAAGTGTGTGGGATGAAGAGGGGGTGGGCGTTGTGAAGTACTCTGAATGGGTTATTAATTCCTTACCCTCCCTATTTAATAATAGTATTTAGACATAGTTAAACAATTCCATTCTCTTTAATCTCAATTCCAGCAATATCAACTTCCTTCACCATGCAAAATCCTTGCAATCAAACGGATAGCCTTTGGAAAAAGGAACTCAAGGACACATGTGGGTGCTTCTTGATTCCGAGGACTTTCGTAAATTTTTCACTGGAGTGGAAAACGTTTTCAGACGAATGCTACAAACATTTTTAATTCTAAATAGCGAAATGCTAGTATTAGGTTTTGTTTTTTATATCTAAAACAATCACTACTGGAGTGGAAGGTTGCTTGAACCCTCGTTAAATCATTACCACTAAACAGCCTGCGTGATTACCTGCAAACAAACAGACCGACGCCGATCCACGCAGGCTATTTTAAACCCGGCAGAGCACAAAAAGCGTTTTACAACCAAACCGCGTTATGACTCCCGTCAGTTGTCATGTTTTGAGTTTTTTAGCAGCTTAAAAAACCGCAATTTAAATTGCCCAGCAGAGCTTGATTTTTCCTTTGTTTAGTAACAGAATAAAGTCTGCAGCTGTGTGCACAATGAGGTTTCAAGAGATTTTCTTTCATGATCCATCGGTTGCTTTCCGGTAAAACGAAACACAATAACGAAATTCCGTCATCCGAGTACCAATTGCTTCCGAAACGAAAGTGTATTTTGTTACTCACTTACTTTCGGAAATTTCACAATTTCAACAGCGGCTTCTGACACACGCCCAAAAGCCAACTGGGTAATGAATTATATTGCTAAAATATCCGTAGGATTAATGCCCCGGCTGTCCGTCGGCTGATGATTGACCTTGAGAAACTACCATCCTGTGAATCTATAATGTCTTTTCACTGCTGAGATAAGGAGACACTCTTCAGTTTTATAACGTCTAATTTTTGTATAGAGGCAGAATGTTTAAGCATAATTGCTAGTATTGGATGTACGTTTGTTATTTTCCATTCGAGAATTTTCATAATTCCTAGACTCCCTAGCTGAAGAATTTAAGAATTTAAGAGTTAGAATTTTGTTCATTCGTTCTACATACGAAACAGAAATGAGTGCTTATCTGTCGTCCAATAGTTATCTCTTTATCAAAAGAAGTTTCCCATTTGATTAATATACATGTCACTGCATAGTGTACTTGTACTGGCGAAAATTGCACACATAAGAAACAATAATTTGTTCCCTGGTTTTGTGCAGTATCGAAATAAAAGTACAGCCTGGGGTGTTTCCCTTAGCGTGTTCTTAGATTTTGGGCATTTTGCAGCCTAATATTCTTCTGAAACAGGTTTTGATAAAAAAAAACAAAAAAAAAAAACAAAAAAAAAACAGTGCATTTTTCCAAAGAGATTAAAAGCTTAAGAGGGGCTTCTAGTCACATTTTGGGCAGTTGGTAGAGAGAAGTGACAGAGGATTTGGAAAGGAAAAAGTTTAAGGACGGATGCCAAACCGTCGCTCCTAGCAGATGGAAGGTGTAGCTTCAGTTAGCGGACGGTTTGGCATTCGTCCATTAAATATTAACTCCAAAAAAATTTCAAGCATCTCGATCTAAATTCGTTACATTTCAAATTTCTCTAAAAAAAACAGCTTTTACCCACAGCTTTTCTGCCGCTTAAACCTCACCGAAAAATCTGGAAATGGTTATGAGTTCTTCTCATTTACCGATCTATGTCCCTATGATGGGGAATTGGAAATTTTCAAATATTCACTGTAACATGAGCCAAAATGTCTCGAAATTTGACAAAAATGACGCCCCCCTTAACTGACAAGGACGCCAATTTTATTTTTTGACGATATTTATTTCATTAGATCTTTCATCCTTTACCGTTTTATAACTGAGAGTGCGCTTTACATGGTCATTAATGAGGCACAAAATAAAAGCGCACTAAAGCTAAGATGTCCTAAGAGGTTAACGCGGTCAAGGTCGAGGTTGTCGAGTAGGAAAGTTATAAGAAAGATTTGAAAAAAAGTGATTCATTACAAACGCCAAACCATAGCCAAACTGTCCGTTCCATGCAAAAGTCCCTCTTTGCTTGGAAGATATTTGGTGTTCATTCATTCGGCCAAGGCGATTCGATAAAAGCGATGCAATTAACTGATGTTCATTACTCATTATATTATTTTTTTATATAGAATCATGATTTAGCTGCTGGGGTCATAGCGTTTTGATCGAGTGGAATGGTGTTAGAAACTTTTCCTTCAAGTCTTGTATTCAAGTGGAAATAATATATCTTGCTACTACATCTTTCAGATTATAATCACTGTCTTTGCAGTTTAATTTACTGTATGAAATACTGCCGTAGAATCCTTCTCTAACACTGGGCCAAAGTTAGTTAACGTTGCTGATAACGTTACGATAACATACTCTCAATCCAACGAAAGAAAGGTTGATGGCAACAACACCTCTTAGCTTTCGCGAATTTAACGAAAAACACAGCCACGATCAGGGCTCATAAGAAAGATATTTGCAATAAAATTGTTTTAATTTAGCTTTTTTGAATACTTTTGTGAGCTTTAATTCGCAAATGGGGTTCATTACGTATTTTTGAAACAAAAAAAACAATGCAAACAATGAAAAAGTTTTACGACGAATGAAAATTTTATGCTGCAACTGAAACCAGTGTGGGCAGTGGATATATTCTAAGGCTGTGTTTACATGATACCGGATTTATCAAAAGAGCTGTCCTTGTTCTAGCTGCGACTCTTCTGGCAAAAATTGAAATTTACAGAACTTAGACGCAGAAATTGTCGGAGATGTGCCTAAAGCGTCATCAAAACCTCAACCGTGACCGTAATGCCCCCTTAAGTTTAGAAATATTTTTTGATACAACTTTTTCTGCAGCAGATCAAAGTCCTCGGGTTACCGCACAGGCTACAGTTTCAAGAAAATGTCTGTCGCCAACAAATTGTTGGACATCGTATATTTTGATGGAGTGAATGACCCACAAGTACGATATTTTTCTCCGTCTTTCAACCAAATATCAATTTTCAAGGGATCTCGAAAACGATCGGATCAGCATTTGTGGGGTAGAGACCTCTGGAATCAGAGCTTCATTAAAACAACATTTCCGGACATTTTACCGTTCACAATATCAGTTTTAAGATATAGATGGTGCCTGCCATTTAAAATGTTGAGTAACCTCGAAACGCCCCCGGAACAAGGTTAATCTGCTAGCTATTACCCTTGGCCTTACCGTTTTCTTTGATTTATTTTTCATCGGATTACATGCAAATTTGAACTGAGAAAGAAAAATATCATACAACGTTCAAAAACAGAAATATTATTGATGAATTAATAAAACCAGTACTTAAGTTTTAGGTAATTCGGCATAGCTGTATAGAATGTTTGCATGATCTGATGAAAATGTATTCATGTTTGGGGTAATATATTCCCATACCTTCTTCACGCGATTACGCATAACTACTAATAAAGACAATCATATGATCAACACTGCAGAGCGTTCAAAGTACAAAATCCATTTCCTTCTCTTCTCTTGTTTGCCAAGTTCATTGGAGTATCGGACTACTTGTTTCATCTCGCTGTATAATTTATATCTACATATAATAATTGTCAGAAACAGAGTTGAGTAAATGAATTTTACCAACGCGTGACATTATCTATTTTAAACAAAATTTTCACTGCCAAAACCAGGTATTGTCAAAATTCTCGACTCTTGAAATCATTGATTTAAAATGATAGGAACTTAAATGTTTCTCTTTGGCAAGAAATTAAATGCTTTCAAATCCGAGGAGGCGGGGTTTTTCCGCTACACAGGTGGATCTTGACATCTTATGAAATCTTCAACTCTCACCCTTAGCGGGAGTCTTCACCATTTACCCTTGATTAACTATGCTTGATTCCGAGAATTATTTGCATATTAGGTATTAACACAAAGTGCTAATTTGGCTGATTATCAAGTATTTTCAACAACACAGCCACGCAAAATTTAAACCTACGACATCTGTATCCGAGAATTCGGTGAAGAACTGCCTACGTTTTGTTATTGGTCCATTTGCGTGACACCTTGCAGCCATAATAGCTGAATTGCGTGTACTAGGCAATTGTCAATTGATAATATCAACAGTACCCACAAACATACCTCTTAATAAGAACAAAAACAAAATACAAATAACAACAGAAGAAAACCAAAACAGCTAAATAAAATGTTAACTTCGTACAGCAACGCAAATGTACAAAACACTTAAATGGCAGTGAACAAAATGTCTCCAATAACTATAGTTCTGCTACTATTTTCCGCTATTTGATGTGTTATAGTGATGGAAGGTTCGGTGAACGTGTTGATAGTTTGCAGAATAAATTGAAAAAAGTTATTCAATTATTACATAATTCATATAAGTGTTGCATATAGCGTAGTTACAGAAAGATATCTAGTTATTTTTGTCGTAATGTCACTAGAAGTATAAAATAGACAGGATCTCTGGCATTTTGAACACCTCTGTAAATACTTTGCTTGCAATTTCAACTCAAACCAAATTTTTTCGAAAATTTTAAGAATAGTTATTCTATTTTGTTTTGTTTAGGCGCAAGTCATGAAAATGAAACACAAAACAAAACAAAAACAACAACAAAATAATTCTTTTGAGATGCAAAACTGATTGTTTGTCGTTTTTGTGGCCCTCGGGGCAAGAGATAATAGCCGCCTGACGTAAGTATCAGTTGAGTCGATCTTAAATGATAAAACTAGAAATCACGCGTGACTCCCTTCTCCAGTATTTTTGGCTGACTAAACAAAAGAATCGCTTGTAAACAACTGCAAAACAAGAGCGTGAATGTGACAAAGTCACAATGAAACGTTCTTAAACAAGTATGTTTACTCTGTGTGTTTTGATGCATCGCTGAACAATGAATGTGCTTAAGCAAAACTCGCCCTAAACTATATTTGGCTTTGATCCTATTTTTGGAGGGACACACCTGTCTAGCGTCAAGAGTAACGCTTTTTAAGGCCATTACTACATTACAATATCCACAGCATTGGTGACATTGAACTTTGTTATGTTTTCAAATTCGTTTTGTAAAAATTCTATTTTGCAGAAGCAGACGTCCTGGTTTCCCCGGCTCCTAATCCTATTTTTGCATTCATTAAATGATAATTCATTTTTGTTACCTTTTGGCTGATCCCTCGTCAATTAGCGAATACGCACTCACAACAAACCTTTTAGTATAAGTACAGCAGAAAAAGCCTATTACGCAATGCAATATTTATCATATCAATTATGAACCGGCTAACCAAAACCGTTTAAAATTTTTATGGCTAATTAACAGCTGAGGACAGCTGGCAGCCAAGATGGTAAAGATTCCCAAATCTCCCCTCTCCTACGAAAAATAAAACAAGAATTCGTGAATGAAATGCTGTTGTTGGTTAATACGGGATGTAAGCGTATGCATGTTATAGTGACAAGGCTAAACATCTTCACTTGTAGCCGAGACTATACTAACTCTTAATATCGATAACTGTTTCAACAAATATAATATAATGAATCGAAGAAAAACACTGGATGTTGTTTTGCATGGACCGGTATATACAAAGCAATCGAAGACTCGACCGAGTTCCTGCCAAGTAAAATTACAAGCAACCGTTGACGAAAATTCTGCTGTCGTCGGACAAATAAATGATCTTATCGGCTGGAGATATCGAAAAATTAAAAATTAAAACAATACAACGTAGGATATAAACTTACATTTGTTTTAGTACGATATTTCAGCTGGCCATTACCATGGAAAACAGCTGGTAATGGCCAGCCAAAATATCGAAATGTCGTATACTAAAACAAATTTAAGTTTATATCCTACGTTGTATTGGTTTTGCTTTTCAGTTCTAGTACTGAGGCCTCTATCACAGCTATTAATATTGTATTATAGTGCTATGGGGGCTAGAAACACAAATTTTGCGCAATTTAACTTTTTTTGAAACAGTTTCCATATTCCAGCTACTTACAACAAAACATGGCCATGACAATAATGTGTGGCTCTATTGTTACCATGGCAACAAATCCATCTCCTAAAAAGTGAGTTGAGGTTGTATAATATAAAAATAAACAATTTCTTCAAAATACAACTTTTTAAGAAATAACTGACTAAATTTCAAACACCTTCATCAACACTAATATTTGGGTCTGCAGTTATCACAGCATCTTCGAAAATTCACAAAATAAAGGTTTTGAGGGATAGAGGCAGGGTAACTTAAAACTATCATTTCACATAAAAGATGCTCACCTGACAGTGCTCGCCGTACTTCAACTAATTTACTGAAGGGCGGTTTCACGCGTCAAAACACAAGAAATATGCTAATAGATAGATAGATAACTTTATTTAATCTCGATATGTATAACGAGCCGGAGACTCGTGCTAAGTACATTCGAGGAGCTATATAAAATCTAATAAAAAATATATAAACTATAAAATCTCAATACTACGATGCTACAAGATAGAAAACTAGATATAAATACCACATAGACAAAAAGTGGATGGAAAAAAAATTATTTATAGCCCCCCCCCCCCTACATCTCCCGAAAAAAGAAAAATAAATTAAT